>WOGN01006584.1:0-12355 GCA_015342105.1 Leptinotarsa texana | reverse complement strand
ATATATATATCGGTCCTCGATGTATAATGTGAATAATTAAAAAAAATAGTTAGTATAATTAACTGAGTAAACGCAAGCAAGACATAAGTTGAACCACCTATTGGTGTGACACCTAAGTCAACTTGCCAAGTTTTTATGTCAGTGTTGGTGGTTTGACCGATCAACTGACAACTGTGATAGCAAAAATTTGGGAAGATTATCTGAAATGCCATCGGAAAACAAATCCATATGTTTCTACAAATGATAGGAAATGGAGAAAGGTTAATGCAGTCAAGGTGCTGGAAAATAATTTCATGAAAATCAAAAGATAGATAGGTTAGTAGTATTTTGATCATTCCCATATTGATTTGAATTCAAGAGCCACCGATAGACAGCTGTTTCAGCCTATTGAGAATCGGTACTGCCGATGCCGAAAATTATGCTACCGCGATTGTCGATTGATTGATCAAACCACCAACAATGTCATAAAAACTTGGCAACCAGACTTGGGTGTGACACCAATAGATGGTTCTACTTATGTCTCGCTTTCGTTCACGCAGTTATTTCTATTGAGTACTTTTCTTGGTTATTTACATTTTGTCTGTTCAGTCAGGAAAGCCGTAGATTACGCTGTAAACGACCCCTCTCGATATAGAAGGTCCCGACAGTCTGTCGAATGAGGCCCCTATTTTCTCCGTTAACAGTTAAATAATATCTTCATCTATCTTACCCCAGCCAGGTAGGGGTAACTCCGCGAAGGGCGGTATGGATGTCTGAGGACTTCCATGCCACCATCATAGATCAGTTTCGTCCCTCTGACGAAAAACAGTTCAAAGGGTAAGGGAGCAAGGCTCCAACCTGAACAAAATTAAGATGACTATCAGTCACATTTTGTCTTCAATCGAGGATCGCCTGCCCAGTTTTGACGATGCCCAATAGGCTGAAAAGGTTGTCTACCGGTGGCTTTTGAATTGAAATCAATATGGGAATGATCAAAATAGTACTCATCTATTCATCTTTTGATTTTCATGGAATTATTGTCCTATCTCGATTTCATATCATTTCTAGAAACATGTGGATTTATTTTGTTTTTCAGGTTAGTTTCACAAATTTCGACTACAGCAGTTGTCGGTTGGTTTGTCAAACCACCAACACAGACATAAAAACTTGTCAAGTTGACTTGGATGTCAAACTAATAGGTGGTTCCACTTATGTCTCGCTTACGTTTACGCAGTTATTACTATTTCCTGCTACAAAAACATAAATATGGGCCACGAGCAACAGAGTGACTAGTACGAACTCAGAGTGGAACACAGCAAACAAGAACTAGTAACGAGACTTGGGGACAAGGGGGATTACGACCTCGTTTTCGAGTCATGTAAATACAAATCTAAATGATTCTTGAAAATGGCTCCAAAGTAGAAGCTTTGCTATGTATAGCAAATAGAGGAGAAGTCTGAGTATAGTGTGTCCATACTTTTCAGGAATACTCTCTAGGGCATACACTTTTTCAAAAGTTTTTGTGCTATAAACCTTCAAGTAGTTGGTTTTTGCTATAATAATTGGCAATATACAAAATTTTTATCCACCGATAAACTTTGTATTCCATCTTTCCTCGAATATTTTATTCAGTATTTTGATGAGCTGTTACACCGTTCGCATCCAAATTTGGAATCAATGTGATTTCGAACCATTTCTCGAAAATATTAGCTTCCATGTCGCGATCCTTTGTTTGCGAGCATATTATGCGTACACATTCTCGAACCTTCAATTCACTCTTTGGTAACTCTGTCCTGAGTGTCATACCGAGTTTCGTCCAAATAGAAAATTTGCCGTTGTTCTTGTTTGAATTTAGTTATTCCTATTTGTTACGCAATTCCACTATTTTTTGCTTTTCATAACTGCTTGACGTTTATGTTTTATTTCAAATCCAAATCCTAGTTTCCTTATCCAATTCTGAAGAGTTTTGTCACAGCAGCTCACGTTATGGCCAGAAGTATTCAATTTCTTTCTAATGATTGCAGTTGTATAAATCTCATTGCTTTTGTAACAGTCGTATATTGTTTCCATTAAGATTTTATCAATGGAGCATCTGAAGGTTTTGGTAATCCTGTATCACATCGCGTCTTGCGTTCATAAGGTTTGTTTTTGACTATTTTACAGTTGAAAAAGGAATTTCGGTCAAATCTGTTGTTGCATGCATCTGATGATGTTTCCCTCGAAACCAAACTTGATATGTAGATTCTTATGTCCATCGAAACATAGTCTGTGTCACAATATTCAAATGCATCGAAATCTAATTCACTGGTATCTATTTTTTTCATTGTTTACCATCGCTATTGGAATCACCACACTGGAAAATGTATGCATTGTTATCACACTCGTTATTACTAACAGTACTCGTCCAAGGACTCCACATTTTGAACAGGTGACAAAAATTTGAAGTAATTATAACTGCACCAATATCGAATTTCAACACTCAAATCGCGATCCGTTCCTGAACTTAACACGACGGCGTTAACCGTCCCCCCATGACCCACGTGGACTAGTTCGCTGCTGATTCATTTCTATGTATTGGTTTTTTAGTCTTTGAGAGTGCCGTCACGTTTTAATGTGCAAAATATCATTTACTTCGACTATACCTATTCTGAAATTTAGTTGCGCTGATAGCGTAGTGCAGTATAATTGCTTGTGCAACAGCATCTATGCCATATGGCTTTTGAAGTGAATCAATTCTCGAAGATTCTTCCCAACCTTTTCGGTTTGTATACATTTATTATTATAGCATTTGATGTCATAGTTTTGTATTTGATTATGGTGACATGTACGTTGTTGTTCTTGCATGATTTTTGAAATTTTTTCCACTCTTTTTGTAGTGATAAACAGTTATTCACATTCCCGACAGATGAACAATTTTTATATCGTCGTTTTAACCATTATATTTTAACTTGTTAACTCCTGGCGCCTGGAATTTTCTAGTCATCTTCTAATGATGCTTAATTTGGTTAACAAAATGCTCATCGTGAAGAAGCATTTTTGTTCTGGTGAGGAAAACTGTTTCCAAGATTGATTCGATAAGTATCACTTTTTTATGAAGGCGTGGGAAGGCTTGCAATTCATATTACTCGAAATATAATTACGATTCTTTCATTTCAGAGAAATTTCATCTAATAATACTCACATTTCAAAAACAGCTTTCTGGTACTTTTATAAATCCACAACAATGTTTAAAGTTGAAAAAAAAAACACTTCAATTTCATATTCAATTTAGGTCCACACACTAATGAAATGTCATTTGCATAGATGTGAATTTCAGTCCTCGTTTCAACGTTTATTGCACGGGGATTTTATGGTCCTGCCACTGCCACAAGGATGCTGAGAAGGACTGCAGAAAATGGATACTCCAGTCGAAGTTGTCCTCCATGTTGCATTGCCGCGGGATGCTCTCCTGCAATAGAGAAAAAAAACATTATTTATGAAATATACGAATGCCTTTATTATCCATTTTAAAGTCTTTGTTTGGTTTGATTGATGTGTTTTTTATGCATGATGCAATAAACAAAAAAAATGGGAAGTATCACTGATTGGAATTTTTTTACAGGTATATACGATTTGCTCTAATGAGTAGACAACATATGAATTTTGTTATTTATTCTTTATTGAGATTTGAATATAAATCACATGTAAGTAACTACATTTCTAAATATTCAAAATGATGATGCTCAGTTGAAAATTAATGGCTATCAACTGGAAATAGTTTTCATGAAATTTTGAATTACTTTTGTGTCATATTTTTTCGGAATCGTGATGATATTCAAATGCTCTGGTGTCAGTCCATTAACCTACTGTGCAGGGAGTTGAGACTGGCCTGAACGAATTTTTCAAAGATAATTTGATATTCAAATGAGCCACTCCTATTGAACCTCATTTGTAAAATTACCTTGGATTCAAACTTTCTTAAGTAACCATCAACTTCACAATTGTAATGATATTCAATTTGATTTGATTGTTGCTTCAATAAGAGAAATCGTTGGAATTCCTACGACGATTCTTCAAATATTTTAAAACAGATGCTAGGGTTCTTGATAATAAACAAGTGATATAGTTATTCAAATTCAGTCTCTTTACTCACAGCATATAATCATCGAACTAATACATTTCTTCATTTCTCCTTATAACCTCGTACCTTGTTGAACTTTGGGCTGATATGCGTTATGAACTAAATCCTGAATTCAACCTATTGCAGTGTTACTTATGTAATTCGACAGCCTCCTATATACAAGATGAGAAGAACCGACATTTATTTTGAGCTTACTATCGTTCAGTTACTCAAATAACTTCAGTGGAAATGAAATTACCGAAATTTGAAGTATCTTCGAAACCAATAATTTTTTGAGTCCTATTACATCGTTTCAATGAGTTCTGAAATGTTGCCTAATGAGATACTTGAAGACTGTCATTCGGGTCGAATACAGTTGTTGAGACACCTACGAATTATATCGCCCGTTCCCATGTGAACCGCTGACCATGCTGAAGCAGAATCTCGCCATTCTGGGAAACTGATGTGCAAGCAATCTTATCTTCATGGGAAGAATACTTTTGTAATTCAGTTATAATTTTGCTCTCATACTGTTAACATCTATTTTTTGTTAATAAAATAATTTTTAAAAAGGGACTTTGACATCCGAAAGTTATATTTTACGCACCAGTTTCAGATCTTCTTCTGTTTAGTTTTCAAATCGTTCGGTAACACCGGGACATGTATCGGTTACCAAATGTCGTCTATATTCCAGAATCTATATTCAATTCCATTGATCTCAGCATATATACTTTTTGCTGTTCATTCGTCATTTGCAAAATGAGAACTCCTCATGACCTTGTAACATTCCAATCAGAGCTAGTCGTTTCAACTGAGCACATATACCGCTTGCTTTCTCATAATTTAGAAAATGATTTAGGTAACGTCAAGACCTGGTATCGAGATACTCATAATTTTCATTCGAGATATATTAAAGAATTGTTGCCGATCTAATACTCTTCGCATTGTCCTAGTTTCAGATCATGCGAGAGATAAATAGTGAAGCTGCATGAAAATCTTTGCCTGATTTCATATTTGAGAATTCCATCTGTATGTTCAATACTTTCCTCATTAGTTTTACAGTTATGAAAGCACCGTTCTCGTGTTTTTTAATAACAAGGAATGTAAAGGAAACTCGGATAACTGAATAAATAGTGTATTGTTTTAAAACAAGGAAAGAAGACATATTTTTGGCGAACACTCCAGTTGGGTACATGTTTATCCTCTCTGAAAACGGAGAAGCAAATATAATATTTTCCTTCACGTTCAAAGGAATGTGATCTGCGGAAATATGTATTCTAATATTTTCGAAGTATTTTCCAATAACTGGAAAGTTTACTTGGAAGAATGCACTTGCATCGATTTCTGCTGAAGTGTATTGCTGAAAGTTATTCACAAAAGAAAAACGGTTTCCTTTATAATGATGGCATGATAAGTTTCAATATAAAAAAGGAGGAATAAATGAATGATGCTCCGTTACTTTTGATTTCAAAATGGCACATACATAAGATGAATATAGAGGGTGATATATTCATAGAAATATGATAGCAGTCATTGATCAAACAATTTTGAGAATAATGAAGGACAATTTGGCAATAAAAAAGAAAGAAAAATAAAATTATTCTATTTGGTCGAAATTGGTTGACAATGTTTAATGGCGAATTTCACTAGTTGGGACTCACATTGTTTAAATGCTCCTAATTGGACTCGAAATCCACGAAAAAATGAATAAAATCGGAATGAATAGCAAAAATTTCGATTATATTGAGAAATGAAAATAGAATAAAATGAATGAAATTATAAGGATGATGAAAACTAATGAAAATAACAATAGCAAAAGAATATAATCAAATAAAGTGGTATAATATAAAAATAACAATGAAAATTAATTGGCGCTCCGCGGCGACTTCAATGATTCCTATGGCGCATTTGCTTTTTCAGCTGCAGGAAAACCCGGAAAAACCTGCAGCACCACATCATCTGAAGATCTTGATCTGTCTCATAAAACAAATGTGGTGTCTCCAGAGGCTCCAATGAATTCTATACATCCCCAGAACACTTCGTGACACGACTATCGTCAAACTTAAACCAGTCCGTTTCGTCTTTGACCAAGGCATAATAATGACCAAATTCAACGCCAGAACCACAGTAAACAATGACTGAATGTGTATTATAATAGTGATTGAAGTGTTCATCTATTTCAAACCTTCGAAAAAGTTTGGAGCTTCCGTCAGACGTTGAGCTTTGTTTGAAGATCATGAGTGTTACTATTAGATTGACTGGTGCCTCAGCTATATTTTATATATACTTGGAGGGAAATATGATACTGCAACTGCATGAACAGGTGTTTGAGTTTGTTGGATGAGTAGAAAACATTCACGTTCTCGTTCATCATTAAAATTTTATTCTTGAAATTTTTCGTCATAAACAACACTTGTTAAATGCTATTCATGTAGCAAGTGTTTCCCAAATTATCTCATCCAATTTTCTCTCAAAATTTTCAGGAAAAGTATCTACTAATTCGTTAGGAAAAACACGTTTCACGTAATCTATATGAGAACCATTTCCTTCCAAATGAAGAAGGGTTTCGTAAAGGGATCGATTCGGCTCCTGCTTCTCGGCTTTTTCCGAAGAGATTTCAGTTCAATACTGAAATTAGAGCAATGCATGATCCCATGAAAATCATGCGAAGGAAGAATAGTTCCAAGGACCAAATCAGCATTATCACGTTGATCAGCAATACTAATTCTTTCTACCAAAAAGAGTAGAACGGTGATCTTCCGTTGCTTGGTCTATTTTCCTTCGGAGATCATGAATGAATAACAGTGACTCCGGGCCATAAACACCAAGAGTTTCAACCGCTACTGGTGTTTTGTTATTTTTTTCTTTTGAATTTTTTGCAAGACAATGCTGTGGTTCCAGCAGATTTCAAACTTCCGGCTAGATGGGAAGCCGCGACCGTGTCAACGCAAGTGAAGATCAACCGTATTTCCATGGTATGAGAGATATACTATCTGGTCGTTTACCATCATTTCGACTGGTACATACTGGTTTCAGAATTGCAGGAACATCCGCTGACAACATAGTTCGTTTCAATATGTCGTTCACTTGGTGATATCGAGATGTACGCCCTGCACCTCTCCTGCAACTCAAACCATGTGTACCCTTCTCATCAACTATACTACCGCAAACACAAGTATGAGGCACACGAAAAGATCAACCCATCCTACTTCCTACTGCTATTCTGAAAGATTCATCGTCTAATTGTATTTCAAGAGATGCAACAGGTGAAGCATTCAGCCAAGCATCTGATTCATTGACCATTGCTGCTTTCAGACGAGCCTTATCGTATACACTTGTAGATTTCAGAAGTTCATCAGTTAGGATGTTCAGAAAAGGTCGGTCCCATGCACTTTGTAGTTTCTTCTTATCTGTAAAAGGAGCAATATCAGTTGTGGCATTCCAAAGTGATTCTCCTTCAGCATAAAAAACGTCTTTGATATTTTTAAGTATGGAAGGAATGATGGAATCGATAAGATCAGAAACACTATTGACTGATGACGAAAAAGCTGATGGCGCTAAGAAAGAAGCCAAACATAGTCCTAGGCCGCCAAGGTTTACAGGAAGCGTTGCTTGGAGCCATGAATCTTTATTGAAATGATTGTTTGTGACATATTCCGTCGTGTTACGGAGTAAATTATCAAATTCGTCAAGCTCTAACTGACTTGACCAAGTGGGGGAACATCTAAGGGCGTACATGAGTTTTGGAATCGCCAAAAACAATTTTTTAAAAGAAAAAATGCAACGTGTTTTGGAAGTTCATTCAATCTGGTTGTCAACTATTGAAGTAATTTTCGTTCTTGAAAATGTTTTGGAAGTGAATCTTCAGAAAGAGGAGAACCCAGAAGACTACAGTTAGACTTTTCCAAAATTCTTATGCCAGGAGCCAATATCAAAATGAAGGATTTGGAAATATGATTCAGAGTTGAAAGAGTAATCAACCCGTATTTTTCAAAATTCAGTTCAAGTCCATGATGTTTTGAATAATCAATGATTTTTTCTAAATCATTTGAAACACTATTTTTATCGCCAGCAATTGAGCCATCGTCCAAATACCAACAATTCGGAAGATAAACTTCTAGTGAGTCCGTTGATCATCAGACAAGAAAAAGGTACTAAGGGATCACTTTGTTGAACACATCTCTCAGACAGAATCAGATGTTCACCAGAACTCAAATAGAAAGCTGATTTATAACACTGACTTGAGAAGGGATATAATCCTGAAAACGAATCTTTAACCTTACGAAGCATGATGTTTCTATCAACCCTGTTGAAGGCATTTTTGAATTCTATTTTCAATAATATTTTTTAATCGGGCTTTGGATGAAGATTAATATATCTACGAGCAACATGAGCAACAGCTTCACATCCACCTTCAGTACCGAAACCAAACTGTAGTGGACGTAACATCAATCCTAGTTGCCTTCAATCCTCATACAACCAAGTTCAGCTACCAGTCGACGATAAAAGGTACCGACAGCAATCGGTCTCACTCCTCCATCCTTTTTTCAAAAAGCACACAGTAAAGAGTCAAAAAGTATAGGACAAATTTTTGGAAAAACCTTGCCAGTGAAAATGAAGTTACGTGATTTTGTAACAGAAGAAATAAGTTTTTGTCCTGAATCTCCAGATATGTGACTAATGGAGTCTTGTATGTAGATAGGGCGGAAAAAATCTCAATCACCAGCAGAACCAGAACGAAAATATTCATTTGCCATTGATAGAGGGTGTTTTGATAGGAGAACTGAAAGTGTGGATTCATCGTATTCGGCCAACGTATCACTTGAGTTCAAGATTCTGATAGCTAACCAAATATCACCATCAGCTATTTTACTCTAAACAAGCATAGAAAAGATTTGATTATATTTCCTTTTATCGATCCGAGAAGGAATGACATTGGTCATGGAATTAGGAAGTTTGTGTTTCGATCACCAAGTGATCATCTTCAAGAGGAAGATCGAATGAACGAAATCTCGACTTTCAAAAAGGACAAAAACCAAGATGAATATATCTCAGTTCCATGCCACCAATACACGAAGAACTTTGGAAAGATTTTCAAGGAACTAGTTTTAGGAAGTCCAAAACATGAAGTCGAGAATTCTGAAAAGTCTGGAATTTCCGAATTTGAATTTTGAGACTGCGATGCAAAATATTTTGTTCAGACAAAAAGATATATTAAAATAAGAAATAAGGAACACTTAGCACACTTAAAATATGAAAGACCTGCAACAAAATCATTCCCTATACTTCAGTTCATTGGGATTATTCAGACAAGTTGACAACAACAGGCTCCCAGATGCCTATGAGAGTGTTGAAATAAGTAAAAATAATAATATTATGAATAACTTTGCCTGGTTTGGTAATCCAAAATATTTTAAAATGTGGTTTTTTCAATTGATTGGAACAAGGATCAAAAATATTCATAGATAAACAATTTAGTTTTATGCCAATGTTTCGGACTTTATCAAATCCATCAACAAGACTCAAACATTAGTTATCCATGTTCATGTTATCTATAAATATTTTTGATCCCTTTCCCAACCAATCGAAAAAAACCGCATTTGGGATTATGAATAACGATGGTGGGCCAATACCTTGTAAAATAAGATTTCATTCATTAGATTCACCTGACTATTACATAACGACACATTATAAAATTTATGTGAGACTAGTAGAGAGGGCAATAAAATAAAATGAAATTTTCTTAGCTCATAATATTTCAATTATCAGATTCGCCCAATTATTACTTGAACACACATTGTAAAATTAATTTAATATTAGTAGATAAGGCAGTATTTTGAAATTTATTTTATATACCTTGAAATATTTCAGTTATTAGATTCACCTGACTGTTACATAACGATACATTGTAAAATCATTTTAAGACTAGTAGATAAGGCAATATTGTGGGAATAATTTTATATAGTTTGTAATATTACGATTATTAGATTTACCCGACTATTACATAAGGACACATTGTAAAATTTATTTAAGAGTAGTAGATAAGGCTCAGGTACCTAGAACAGGTATCTATGGTATAAATAAGGATAAAGAAAGTTTTTGGCTTTCTACTACTCCATCTTCGATAGGAGATGTGTAGGAGTAATACTCCTAAAAATATAACCCCTTCAATTCAAATGAGGATAGTTTTGTGAATATGGTTAGTTTCATCTTTCTCTTGAAGATGACCAGTTGGTGATCGAAACACGTGTCGAAGGGTTAAAAGAAACGGTTTGATTTTGGGAAAAAACTCCAGTAATATTGAGAGGTACACCTTTTTCCTGGAAAAGTTTCGTCCCACTTTTCATGGAAGCACCCACATAACTTCCATCATTATCGTCGTGTGACGGAAATATTGACAATTCACTTACCAGCTCAATAGTATGACCCTATACACCGACCGCCAGTTGCAATGGAACTGCCAACAACATACTTTGAAATATAATTCTACACCAATCAGAAATCCCAATTATTTTATCAGAATTGATTTTAATTCTTACTTGAAGTTTCCTATATCATCATGAATTCGTTCATCATAGTAAGATGATTTCAATTCCTAAAGGTCATTTGGGTTAGCAATCGACTATTTTCCAATGTCAATTTATGTTTAAAAATTATTTCCAAACATTCAACAAAGAACAAGATATTATTCTCATCACTAAATTTTTGAACGGAAATATCTGATTTCTTTTGGAAATGTTTCTCCCTGATTATCCAGTAAAATTATTGATGATAATGGTGTTTCGTAATAAAATTAGAAACTAACTGCAAAACTGCAAAAATTATAGAAACTATAATTACACCACTTGAAGTCAATTCGACATACTGAAGTCGAAATTCAATATGAAATGTATCCATTTGCAAATAATTGAAGAAGATTCAAATGATTGTTCCTTCTATGTTCCTTCAGGAGAATACATTTTTCTATCCGTTTTCTATTATTTACAACCACTTTCCTCAGTTCCCTAGGTGAAACTTCCTGGCATGCCTGGATTGGGTACGAATAGACCCACTTTACGAGTAGTGGGCCTAATCATATACAATTCATTTTTGATGTTCTCCATAAATGAAAGTCTAGGGGATGAGAGTGAGAGGAAAGTGTGGGCCACATCATGATAGCGCTATTGGGTCCAGTCCATTTGCTGGTTAGGTTTCTGTTGAACAATTTCCTGCTTGTCTCACTGTTGTAAACCGTCAAACTGTTTATTTGGTTTATTTTCTACATTCTCAGATATCAATATTATTTCAATTTGTCTCTTATATAGCTCGTCGGGACATATTTTAGACTGAATCGATATAAAAATCAATAGATATCTATCAGAATAGAAACTCACAGGAACACAAAAACAACAGGATCGAGAGGATCAACAAAAACAACAGCAACAACAACTGTAACAGAAACACGAACAGAATACGCTCTATCAATAATATTGTTGACTAATATCATCCTCATTTGTTTTTCATGGCAATGTCAGGACACCTCTTGATTTTTATTGAATACAAGAATTTTAATTCATGTAGAAAGATAGCAATGATTCAATAGTAAACAAAAATTGAGAGGTTATAAAACACAATGATATTTTCCGTAAACATATTTCCAGATAAAACCAGTTTTACCTTCCTCTTGAAGATGATCACTTGGTGATCGAAACACGGTTCGATATATCAAAATAACGATTTGGTGTTGGGAAAAAACTCCAGTAATATTCATTACTACACCAAAAGTTCCAAACAGTACATAAGTATAGATAGATAGGTAAATAAATAAGTACCATTCTGATCATTCCTATATTGACTTAAATGTGAGGGCCACCGGTAGACAGCTGTTTCAGCCTCTTTGACATCGTCAGTACCGGTCAGACGGCGCTATGCTTGTTCTTCTCTATACTTTGCGTAGATCATTACTTCATCACTTTTACACCTGCCAACCTGCTCACTACTCTCACACACATCAACTAATAATTTCAATAATGCCCTTTCGACATACCACAATATTTCTTTTGTCTTCATCAATATAATCAATATCGACATGAATATAATGAAATGATGAATAAATTTCGGGTTCTAACCGCTTTTGATAAAGCCTGTAAATCCCTGACTTCATAGTCACTCCGTATAGGAACTAATGGGTATGTATTATGTGTATGTGATATTTTTGAAGCGTTTCCGCGACAAGAATTGTAATGTTTCTGAATTTCCACAAATGATACAACTATATCATTTAGCAAAGGATATATT
>WOGN01006583.1:0-12356 GCA_015342105.1 Leptinotarsa texana | reverse complement strand
TTTAATAAAATTGTTATTTTCGGTTAACCTTATTAATTTTGTAATTGTTTTTTCAGGGTTTCAAATCATTTTATATTAGATTAGACAATGAAAGTCCAAACTGATGAAATACATATTGAGGTAGTTGTGAAACAATATGTAATCCGACATTTTTCAACTGCAGCCATCTTCGATTTACAATGATACAGAATTTATAAATTGTCATCAAAACTAAATGTGTGTACCAAATATCAGCTCAATCTGTCAACAGGAAGGGAGTCAAACTTCAATTACAAAATTTGACCTTAACTAAGGCCGGCCACTCACGAACAGTTTTAAGTGTACGTGTATTCAAAGGGAGACGACGATATGGCCGCGCTCGGTTAACTTTTTGTAATGTTAGTGTACAAAAAAGAAAAAAGAGAGAGCGTAAACAGTTGTGCAAGAAGTGGCTACAAAAACGAAATGCATCTTCTCACATAAATTTATCAAAAGAATTGAGGGAAGAGCCATTAGATTTTCTTAATTATTTGCACATGATGCAAACAATGTACCAAAAATTACTTTGGTTGGTTTCGCCTTTGATTGAAAAGCAAGATACCGTCATGTGGGAAAAACAAACGGCACCTAGTCTTGCGTGGTGGAGTTCAGGGGAAGTTTGACCTGAGTTGTTGACACAAACACAAACTGTCATTTCAGTAGAAAATATGAATAATATAATTGGTTGAAAAATGGGAGTTGAACTGTGACCAAAATAGCCACACACGTACAGTTTCAACTGTCAGTTGGATGAGTACGTGAACAAACAAGATTGTCGAATTTGGGACCATACCAATCCACATGAGATCCAAAAGCTTCCAATGAATTCCGAAAAAGCTACTATTAGGTGTAGATTTTGAACTGGCGGCATCATCGGTCCACATTTCTTCAATAACGACGTTGGCCAGGCCATCACTATCAACAGCAAGCACTATAGGACGATCATTACCAACTTCTTTTGCCTTGAATGGGATGATCTTTGTGAAAAGGCACAAACACATTAATAATAGTCAATTTCTCCTAAATAAATTAAAACATAATATTAGAACGAATACGTATCGAAAGCTATATACATAGTACATCCTGCACACATAAAGAGAAAATTGGGCTCGCTTCTGGATGTAATCTTGTAAGGCGGCACTTAAACGTTCAATATTATTGAAGCAATAACGATTTTCATCAATATATTATACTGTAAGTAGTATATTGAAATAATGATATCGGTGGCAATAATATTGAATAAAGAGAAGACTATTCGTTTTTAATTGAAAGCCCATCAATATACCAAGGCGGCATCAACATTATTGAAACGTTTGTCATAGCTCAGTTAATAGTTCTTAAAGTGATCAATATTATTGGTTAGTTGTTGGTATTGTTGATTGATATATCAAGTCAATAATATTGGTTAATAGTATTCACCGTGTATAAGGTATAAATGCTCTTCGGATTGAGTATTTTCTCAATTCATGCTTAAAGTTTTGAGATTTGTTCCTGATTAACTGTTTTCAGGAAACAAGTCAAATAAGTATGTTACGGCTTATGAAGGTGATCTTTTGTAATATGATCAGAGTGCGAGATGAAGCCAGTTTTCTTTCCGGTACAATATTTGTGAGTTTTTGTTTAGTTATCTGTAATTACTAACGATGGAGTTACAAAAACACATGACGTAGAGACGAACCAAACTTTTTAAACAACCTTACACAACAAATTGTATCGTATGTGGGCCGTTAGACATATAACCCAACTTTTGATTCAATAACGTGCTATTCTGAGACTACTGGTTTATTATATTGGTAACGCCTCTGCTTATGTATATTCCCAGGCGATAAAAAATTGTTTAACAATTTAGCGATTTTCGTATCAAGTTACCTACGCCAAGTTTGAATTTGTTACGCCATTTACACCAGTCTGCAATTCGAACAATATTTTAATTTTTTTTTATGTTCGCCAAAGGTCCTGTATTGAAATATTGGTTTTGAAACTTGAAATGTTGACTGGCTAAGCGCGATATTGTCTTGTTTTTGTTTGGGCGGGTACTCGTTTGCGTTTTGAGAACTCTCACTGTACCGGAACGGTCAGTCATCCCAAAAGTTGTTATTCCTAATTCAGATTCGAGAATGCAGCGTAATAAAAGCGATGATAATGTTGTTTTATATGCAACTCATCATGAGTGGTCGTCAATAAGAATGAATTGCAGCTGTAATGAACAGAAACTTATAAAATGAAATAACATGGGTTTTGGATGAATCACATGAAATTCTGTCCTATCATGAAGCTAGCAGCATATTGATTGAGTTATTGAAATGGCTTGAATAGATTAAAGCTACACCATTTTTTTTGCTCGGATGTAATATTGAATATTGAAGTAATGATTGTTTCAAAAGTTTTTTTAAGCTCAATTCGTTAATATTTCAGACGGTGATTTGTGAAACGTGCAGATGGGCATTGTCATGGAGCAGGATCGCACTCCTGGATCAAAACCGGCTACTGCTGACGCAATTTTCAGTACATTTCGTCAATTTCCTCACTATAGAACTCCGCTCCGGGTACAGTAACCATGGTCTTTTTTGTTAGGTTTTCGCTTTTGGGAAAAACATGGGTGACTTATCGGTGTTCAACCACTGTCCTGGACATCTCCTGTTGTCGTTGAGGATCCATTTTTCATCACACGTGACTATCCGATCCAAAAAAGGATGTTTTTGATTGCTCAAAAGCAAAGAAGAACAGATTTGGAAACGTAACAATTTCTGTCGATCGTCCAAATTGTGAGGTACCCACTTTTCGAGCTCTTTGACCAATGCCTCTCAAACTGTCACAACCGCCAAGTTCTTCTGCCATCCCACTCTCCGTTCGTGGTGGATCAGTCTCTACCAGGGTCCTCAAATACTTGTCCTGGATTACTGTAGATCGAACACTTCGGATTTCATCTTCGAGACTAAAATCTCCTGAACGAAATTTTCTAAATCAACATCGAACAGTGCGTTTATTAACACTACCATTTCCAAATGTCTAATGTCTGCTTAATTTTTCGGGCTGTTTCGGCAGCGCTTCGGTCCAATTCGAATCCGTAGAGAAAAATTTACCGAATAACGCTCAGCGACATCTTATAGTAATAAGTTGGATAGAGACGAAAAATCAAAATTTGAATCAATGTATTGAGTACAAAACTCTCTATCAATAGTTGAATACTGACCTACTCTACGACATAGTAGAATAAATATTTATTGAGATATGAAGTTACAAAAACACATGACATCCAAGTAGACGAATTCACAAAAAGCAGTCATCAACGTTTTGTTCAGATACACTGAAATACTCGAAAACAATTTTTTTCATACAGTATGTACACTAAACATTTATAGTTCTCAAGTACTCAAGCTGTTTATTATTTGCCAATGATCACAAAAGTTTTAAAAAAAGTTAAACTGTCAGAGACAATGTTCGGAATCACACGTTAGAAGATAAGACCTCGTTAGTCCTTAGCTCGCACAACTTTCTCAACTTCTGAGAGTTGTCGTTCGTATAGGGGCGACAGCTGATTAACGGAAAAACGGAATTTAAACAGAAGGACTGGTAATATGTTTGCGAGTGGAGCTGTAAAAGTAAAATATTCTTCCATCTGAAAAAATGCAGTGTTATGAGAATAACAAGGATAAGAGTAAGTAAGTAAGTAAATGTATTCAATTCAGTAACAAGACAAAATATATAGAAGTCTACGACAAAAGGATAAAAAAATAAAATAAATGAATAAAAATACATGAAATAGAGAGATTATACAATTCTATTTTGAATTTGACTTTGTTTCTCGTGCCATTCAATGATACAGGTAGAGTTTTGTAAAGTTTGGGTCCCAGATAGGTTATAAATTTTTGATTATGCGTGAGTCTGCATCTTGGAACATTTATGGTATTAACTGAACTATTACGAGTATTGAAAGCATGCTGTACAAATTTGATTGAAGAATTAGCAGTCCATCATAAACTCTGAAAAATGTAAGTTTTTCCAACACCGAATATCACAGTTTCATCATACAACGACTGGGTATAATACCTCCGATCTTATTTCATCATGATTCATATTAATGAATTTTGAATCAATTTTAAGTTAATTAGCGATATCTTGAAGATACCACCCCATACTATTATACAGAAGAGTATAGTAAGAGATCTGAAAAAGAGCGTTATGGAAACGAAAGACCTGGGTATTACACATAATAAAATACTATCCTTTTCAAACCATGCAAGAAATATAATCCAATCATCAAACCGTATGTTAGGCTTCATAGTAGGTTAGGTTAGGTACAAAGTGAGTGTGTCTATTCGACCCACCGTCGCAACCCGCAAGAGTTTATTGTGGCTAACACCTATTCATACTCGACCAAATAAACCCAACTTCTTAATGAAGCCGAATAGTTCGTATGGTATTTCAGGTCAGATGGTGAAAGTACCGCTCTGCCGAACTCTAAAAACCTGATTCGGTCCCCAACGGAGCGGCACAAAGTATATGCTCTGCTGTTTCATCGTTAATGAGGAATTTGGATAGTCAAGGTGGAAGATTCCCACTTTGATACCCACGACAACCTTCCCATATGAGGGTTTTTGCAGGTCAGTAACACCTGACGATGCCTTAGATTCAACCGTGCTAGTTTTGGTGAATCATCACTTGAGCGCAAACGTTTGCTAACCTGCTCGTGGAAGGTTTGTTTCTCCACCTGAGACATATTCTGCGTATGACGCTCATGAATTGGGGTGCAAGGCGGTGTCATTAGGTACCCCGCTCTTGAGGAGACGACTCAGTCGTTTCCTGGCTGCACCGCTAAACTTTTTTTTAGGTTCAGTTATTGGATCAGGTGTTAGAGAGTTGAGAAGCTTTCGCTCCTGATCTAAATTTACAGGGAGGTCAGTTGTAGACTCAACGTCAGAAAGAATTTTTAAGTTTACTCTGTCCATAAAAGTCCCACGAGTAGCTAGGGAAAGAAGGTCAATCATGGCAGAGCCCCGCATTACCGTGACAAGGCGATGCTACGACGAGAGGGCGCCCGGTATCTCGAAGGTTCAGCGTCATTCATTCTCTCGGACCTTAGGATTAAACTATCATTGGGATGCCATTCAGTTAGGGAATACTAGAACCACAAGTGATTCTGTCTTTCACATATCCAGCGTGGCTACGTGGAAGCCAACATCCGATGGTCGGTTTGCTCAACCCCCACATCCCAAGCCAATGTACTCGCCAAAAACAAACAGCATACACAGTGATTCAGGCAGTGAAAGATGAACAAGGACAGCCAACCCGCCGGCTTCATAGTAAGACAAACATCATATTTTTCCAAAATAGAATCTATGAAGATTTTGTACTTCAAACTAGTCAGATTAAAACTTGAATTCGGATCAGAAATTTGGTTAGGAGAATATCAAACTACACTTTTCGAAGTAGTCAGAATAACCAAATTGAGAAGTGAATTCAGAATATTGTCTCTGAACGATTGAAAAAACCAAAATATATTAATATTTCTATTTAAAATACCGAATCCATGAAGTTAACTCTCCTAAACTCCTTACACGGATAAGATTTAATGTGCCTGCATGAAGAATTGAGAAATTCTCTTGTTTTATATACCCCTAGTTTGTACTACTACAATCATATTGCGACTAGCCAATACATTCAACTTATTGATGGATATAGATTGGACAGTTTCAGTGAGCACTTTCAAAAAATTCGTTATGCAGTAAATAAGGGGCTTCAATTGAGCGTGTATCAGATATTAGATTGTAAGCCATAGAAATGTGTCAATTTGAATTTATATTTAAATTTTTTCATTCATGTAATAAGTTCATGTAGGCCTGTTTGAATATTAAATAAATAAATATCTAATGGATTCGAAGCACACATCATACACAGTATAAAGGCTATATACACAACGTTAAAAATAAAAGAGTACATATAAAATTTCACTTACTTGGAAAAATATCAATTCCTTGGACGACATCCAGGAATTTCTGGTGAAAATGCTAGTGTTTCACTCTTCATATGCACTTTTCTGGATATTTCGGAGAGAGGATTAACTCATTTCATGTCAAAATTTCTCAACGTTATTAAAAAAGAAAAACCTGTCCAGCAAATCGACAGTTAGTTGAAAACTGTCATACAACTAGATACTTCAATTACAGAAAAAAGGAGTTCGTATTTTAAATAAAAGAAATGTTTCATTGCATCTTCAGAAATGTCCGAAAACATTACTAAAAGCTACTAATATTTCGATATGTGCAAGTGAGTTACAAAAATATATCTTCAAATATTATCAAATTCAAAACTTTTGTCACCATAACACTCAATAAGTACCCAAATGTAATGAGAAGGCCACATATTGCAACTATCACGTAGTGAGAATTCTTTTAAATGAAGTTTCCATTATTTCTTAGATATATTCAGAATCAAGATTCATCCAAAATTATTTTTTTTAGATATTCTTCCTACTATCCCACCTTGATTATTTGTTAATATACTTATGATATTCACCCTACTTCTACCTGTAGCGTGAAACCGTCTATTAAAATAACGACATTTTAATTCGTTTCAGTCAAGTAGGTAAAAAAGGACTACAATTCGCATTTGACAGACTGACCCATGATCAATGGACGAGCACAAGACTAAAAATAAGTGGTCTATTCCCCCAACGTGAGTCCAAGGTGTATGTAAATGTCCACATAGAGCATTTCCTGACGTTATTTTTCGGACATGGAGGATTTATCCCAAATATACTAGTATTGATTATGTAGCCTATCAGGAATTTGAGAAGAATAAGTCAGTTCGAAGTCTGTTCATGTCAACCACACGAAGCAAGTTATAATAATAATCCTTCCATTCATACGCAAGCAGAGTCAAAGAAAACGCGTGTTTCTCAAAATTGGCTTCAATCATCAACACAATCTCCATCAAGAGCCACACAATCATTCCAGCGCCGTTCTAATATTTCAATACCACTTTTGTAGAACGATTCATCGTTTGCTTCAAAATGGGCCTCAGTTTCTGCAGTAATTTCTTCATTCGAGCGAAATTTCTTACCGGTGAGCAATTTTTGAGGTTTGCGAACAGCCACTAGTCGCTGGGAGCCAAATCTGGTGAATACGGTGGATGTGGAATATGGGAGCAATTCGAAGTTCAATTCATGTAGTTTTGCCATCGTTTTGATTGACACGATGCGTTGTCTTGATGTAACACAACTTTTTCTTAGTCATATGCGGCCGTTTCTTTGCAATTCCAACTTCAAACGCTATATAATATTCACTGTTGATGGTATTTTCCTTCTGAAGATAGTCAATGAATAATATACCACGCACATTCCATAAACTTTCCAGCAAAGTGTTGTGCTTTCAGGCGCTTTGGACGAGGTTTACCAGTTGCTCAGCACTCGGATGACGATCGTTTTGATTCCGGAGTGAAATGACCGATCCATGTTTCATCTATTGTCACATAACGACGTAAACATTTCGGTTTGTTATGTTTAAAAATGGCCAAACACTGATCAAAATCATCAAGACGTTATTGTTTTTGATCAACAGTGAACTCGCGCGGCACCCACTTTGAACGGAGCTTTCTCATAGTCAAATAATCATGCAATATAAAGCCAAGACGTTCTTTTAATATCTTCACGATGTCAGCTAACTACTACTTCACTTTTCGATCATTCAAAACTATTTTGTGTATCATTGGTGTCTCAACGACCACGTTTGAAGTCAGCAAACCAAGATTTAATTTTTTTTCTGATGGAGCAGAGTCCTTAAAACACTTTTAAAACCATTACTTCGCTTGAACGGTATTTTTTCTCACCAAGAAGCAATGTAAAATTAAAACACGAAATTGTTTTTGATCATTGTTGTGAAAATATCAAAAGTAGTGTCACTCTTAGCACAATAACTCACATGAATATCATGAAATTTCAACACCTTTCTTTCAAAGGTTGATTGACTTATAAGATCGCAGGAATATTTCAACTTTTTTTTCTGTTGTCTATTTGTGATATAAACACTTTCAGGTTTTGTATTAAACAATTTTTCAATTATTTATTCTTGGTTGGCACGTATGAGAGTAAATTCATATTAAGGACGAAAAACAAAAGCATTCGTTTTGGAATAAAATCAAATATCATTCACATGAGTTCTACTGTAAATGAATGGTAACAAATTACACTTACATGGAACACTATCATCCTCACTGGTGTACATCGATGTTTCGCCGTAAGATACTTGCCCTAAAGCTCTTCATATAAAAATATAACCCCTTCAATTCAAATAAGTTTCCTCTTGGCTGGAATTGAATCAAATTGATGAATAAATGTTATTACGATGTCATCGATGACATAAGCTTATTCCGTGACATTAAAAATCATAATTCATGAATGAATTGTGTATATTTTCTATAATGTTATCCAATTTGGTACTGAAAAGCCTTAGGCGAAACATCGATGTATACCAGTGCGGATGACATTGTTCCATGTGAGTGCAATTTGTTACCATTCATTTAAAGTAGAACTCATGTGAATGATATTTGATTTTATTCCAAAACGAGTGTTTGAAATACAAACTGAGTAGAGAAAAGTATCTTCTGTATAATTCACTGTTCATATAGAAGTATTTATATCGAAAGAATTTTTTTTCTTTCGTGTAATTCAATGTTTATATGAAAGTAGCTGTTTCAGGAGTACCTTCTTTCAATTTATGTCTGAAAATTACTTCTTTGCATGATCTACGCATCTACGTATAGTTATTTACTTTCAGATTGGTTACTTCCTTCCTATTTTTAGAAGATTCCCTCATCTTTTTTTTATCAAGATGGAGAAGTAGAAAGCCGAAAACTTTCTTTCCCAAAAATTAATCACCCCTAAAAATATAACCCCTTCAATTCAAAGTGAATGAATGTATTGAAAGTAGTTGTTTAGGGAGGACTTTTTCCCCCAGTTTCTGTCTGAACGTTTCTTCTTTGCATAATCTACATATTTTCAAAAAGAGTTTATTTTAAAATTAATTGCTTCCTTCCTTCATGTGGAAGAATCCCAAATTTAATATGTATAAATATAGCGAAATAGAAAGCCAAAAACTTTCTTTTTCAAAAATGTATCGACTTATAATGACACTGTTCATTTCAGAAACAAATCTTAAAATATACGCAGACGACAGCTGATTAACGGAAAAACAGATTTTTTTTAAACAGAAAAGATTTCCGAAAAGCTTGGTAAAAATTTTCTGTTATTATCTGGCAGTTTCGACACCTATTGCAGCCAAGTATGGTTTGGTTTCCAAAATTATAGGAAAATCATTCATTGAAACTTTTGTTGATGCCACTAGTGATTTTTCATTTTGAGGATTAGCGATATCGACTTCACCTCTCTTGTTATTTTTGTGAATTTTCATTTGATCAATGAACACAAATATATTTATTTGTTTATCAACACAACCATCATAATATGAATATCTATCTTCTATAATAATATAAATGTGAAAGTTTGTGAGGATGGATATATGTATGTATGTATGTTTGTGGCTTTTTCACGCCTAAACGATTGAATGGATTTAGATTAAGCTTTACATAAATACAGCTTATAAATCAGAATAACACATAGGCTACAATTAACAGAGATTTTGTGTAATTTTGCTCATAACGATAAGTGTTGAGTAAGTTGGAAAAATTTCTCTTCCCTGGGAGCTACCTTGGCGTGCGCTGCTTATACTGTTGGAGTTACATGCAGATAATGTACCGTGAGATTGTTTATCTTGAATAGTTATAAATAAATGTCAGCGATAGCATATATCTACCTCTTAAGTGGTAGCCACTCTATGCAGAATACTGAGCCATGAATAAAATTAAATTGGATACTTTTTTAACAATGCACATTATAGAATATATGTCAAATTCTTATAAAAATTGATATAATGGTTGTTTTAAGTATTTAATGAAGATGAACTTTATCTTTTACACTAAGTAATTTGGACGAATCGTTTAAAATTTATCACAATAAGATTAATTCAACACAACACAGTAAGATCACGCGTCGCATCTACTGTAAGACAACGGAGGACGATACGCAGGTGTAGAGGGGTGGTAGAATGCTAGCAGACGCCTGAGGGCAGACGCCGTTGACGGTTGTGCTAATTTTACGAATTTATTTATAGATAACATAATTCCATTCTCGAAGCTACTCAATGAAGTTCACATATTTATTTAATTACTGTATTTTTAAAGTAAAAATATAAATCACTACCTGTTGCCCGCAGTTATATTAACGTACAGTTGAAGCTACTGAACCTGAAATCTTGAAATATACAGGTAGGTTCTTTGTATAACGTAAATAAGCATCAAGAAAGGAAATCCGGAATTTCCACCCCCAAAGGGGACGAATAAGGGTTCAAAATTGTATTGAATTTCGTCAGTTTCGAGGTTGGAAATCTGAAGTTTTGTAATAATTAGTAAATATTGTAACTATTTGTTTAAAGTGGTCTATCACGAAACTTGATGTGACAAACCAAATTCTACGCTGGCGAAGCTGCGGGCAACAACTAGTACTCCATAATTTGAAGATTCGAAAACATTCCCATCAGCTCGCGATATATCAACCACCAATTTGGCTAATAATGTTGTGAGCATGCAAAACATCCAAATATCGTCATCTAGAGGAATTAACAAATTATAGCTTGTCAAATGGCGATAAAATTGAACGGAGTTTAGTTCAACTAGCAATTAGATAATTACCATATCAATTTTCTGTGTTATTTAGACGAATCCTTGGGAAAAATTATACCACCTAGACAACTACGTTCTCCTACAAAAAATGGGACTTTTTTATGTGTTTTGGATTGTCAAAGGTCAGGCACATTTCGTTTCACATGGGCGGTTATTGTTAGTGATAGATTTGGCCTTGCTATCATTGCCTAATTTCTTGGAAAAATCATTATAATATAGTTCAAAAAGTAACAGTAGCAGACGGTTCTAAAGTTTCATGTGAATAACAACAAACTAACTACAGAGAGGAACAACAAAGGGTGATAACGGATAATTTCAAGATGAATGATAAATAAATAACTGATGTATTTTCTATAGTAAATGAATTTTAGTGTTGGCATTTAAAATATTTATATTGATGTTGTTTTGCCTAGAATGAGAAAATTGGTGATATTCCATTTTATTATAATAGTAATAATAGAATTTTTGATCAGTTCGGACTTTCATTGTCTAATATACTATAAATAGATTTGAAATCCCTGAAAAAAAAATAAAAGGAATTAACACAAAAATAACAATTTTATTAAACATTGAACCGATATTAGAAAGAATTAACATACAAGCAACAACAACTTCGGGTGACAACTGTTATCACCCGAAGATGATTGTGGATACTAACAATCGAAACTTGCTTTGGAATCTTTTGATTTTAATTTTTAATTTTTTGTCAATAATATTTTTTAATTTTCAGCTTTTAATATTATTTATATTTTTTATTTTTTTATTTCGTTGTTGCTTGTATGTGAATTCTTTGTAATTTCAGATTTTATTTAATAAAATTGTTATTTTCGGTTGATCTTTTTAATTTTTTTCAGGGATTTCAAATCAATTTATATTAAATCAGACAATAGAAGTCCGAACTGATGACATACACCACGAAACATTGTCAACCACCTTCAAACAATAATATAATTTATTCATCAATCAAAGATTATTCATAGAATCATACATACACACGTGTATAAAACTAATGAGACTAGTCAAAATGAGTAATAAAAAACTGAAAAAACACGCTTTGATAGCTACACAAACTAATAAATAAAAAATAATTCCAAACTAGCGTGTTCAACATCGATAATGAGTGATATGGCTTGATGTAATTAATGACTTTTAATAAGCCTGAAATCAGAATAAATCTATTTAGAAAAAAATTACTTTTATTGTAAAAAAGTATGGTATGCTTTAAATTATAATTCATTTATGGCTCCATTGTGGCAAACAGCTCCTAACCAAGTATTTATAACAATGGATATTTATCACCCCATGCTTTTTTACAACAAAATAAATTTATTCTGATTTCAGACTCAAAGACATCGGTTACATGAAGCCATAGGAATTATTATCAATGTTGAACACTGTAATATATTGAGAAAATATTATTGATACTGTATTATCACTGAAAGTATTTGTCTATCACCGAAATTTTGTGTAATCAATGTGTGGTTGACTGGGTATTACTTTTACTAAAATAAAATTATTACAGCGGGCATTTTGGTTATTATATTGGCGACGAAAATTCAGAAGGAAAGCAATTCGAATGTTGAACAAGTTTTTGAAAAATGTGT
>WOGN01006582.1:0-12357 GCA_015342105.1 Leptinotarsa texana | reverse complement strand
GGGCAGTTGTGAGTTCGTGTAGTTCCCTGGATCTATTGTGGTTGTCAGTGAGTCTTATAGAACGATGTATGGGAGAATTCAGAAGGGAATTCAGCTGGGCGGGATGATGATAGGACTTGGCATTGGGGTAGCGGTTAGTATGGGTAGGTTTTCGGTAAACAGTGTGTGAGAAAGAGTTGTTGGACTTTGTGATGAGAACGTCCATCTTCTTCCACACAAATTAAAATATATGATGGAATTGTGGAATCAACTCTTTAAGAAATATCTAACGTTTCTGATCAGCAGCAACATGGAACATCTTCGTAAATTGTTGTTGAAAGTAATTGCTCAAATTTTACAATCAATTATCCTTTCAATAAATGGAATTGCTCTTTGATGAATAATTATTTGACAATTGACTCTGTTGAAAATAAATCATTCAAAAAGTAATATTTTATGTTTATTTTGTGAATTATGTTGGCAATGAAAACAAGCCTTTTTTTCACGGTGAGATAAATTAAATATTTACGAAATAGATATACAAAAATATCAAGCTTCTCTGACAGTTGTACAAAAAGACTAGTTTCATTGAATTGATGCATTTGGGAAAATAATGGATTCACTACAACTACTATTAATAGTCAGGTTAGCAAAACTATTTGGATGCCAATTTTCAAATTTGTTACTAAATTGTATAGATTGAGTACCTACTGAGTATTATATAAAGGTTTTTTAAGCTTTTCCCATTTGAATTAGACTTCTGAAAACACCATGCTAGTTAGTGTATCCATTTCAAAAGTCCTTGTGTACTCCTTACATTTGACAGTGTAAATACTTTATGGCGCATAGCGTTATATTATTGTTTGATGTCTTTTTGTTTCCAGGGCTTCACAGTGGCGCTTTTCTATTGTTTCCTGAACACTGAAGTCCAAAACACCGTTCGTCATCACTTCGATAACTGGAAAACCAGTAGATCTTTGGGCCCACGAATGCGATCTGGAAGTAGAAGCAAAGACTGGTCACCACGTTCAAGAACAGAAAGTATACGGTAAGTGGTCTGGATGGCGGTATTTCTGGATATTTATATATTTCATGCATTACCTGAATTATTACAAATATGATGTTCTAGAAAGTGGCGCCAATTGAAGCACAAATTATTAAAAATCAATCAGAAAAATATATCAAATGTCATGATTGATTGTTCGTAAAATCGATTCCAATCATCTTCAGAATATGAATATTTATTTTCCAGAACATCTTTTTTTGTACTTGAAAGTTTAGGTTGGGGTATCGCATGTACATATGGCCATTCTCATCACTAATTTCTATAAAAACGAAATACTATTCATCATTATTGACTATAATAGTTTCGGTCACGAAAATAATAACAGAAATTTCCAATTTAATAAAATTGAAATGAAACATGTGATTCTAACTGAAATATTTTTCAAAGTATCATCTCGTGATCAAAGGAGAGTTTCATCAGTTCACATTGTTGCTCTTGAAGAACTATCTTCTCAGAAATATATAAATATTATATTCATTCGTTAAGTTTCGTGTTTCGTGATTCACTGAAATTTCTAATAGACTCATAGAAGTAGTATTTTTTTCTGGTTCAATACATAACATTCAAGCAAATTCCGAAATATAAAAATTTGAGAAGCAATATTATTAAGAGGACTCAGGAACTACATGTTTCACTATAATATAGCTTTTTTGACGCTTTCACACAAGTGTCGACTAAAATTATCAAAAAATATACAGAGTTTTTGATATTAATAGCATCTCATTGTTTGGAAAGAAATGTGACTGGGCAGTCCGATATACTCTCACTCTATCTGTTTATAACGGACACACTTTCATATCACAGTATTGTATTATTCCATACCAGAAAGAATTTGTGTTTATAAACAATCTACTATCGTGTTTGAGACTTTCATCATTCAAACTGTCCAGTAAATTGCATTATCAGAAAATGCGTCTCACATTTCTTCTAGGTATCATTTTTGCAGTAGACATATCTACAGAATGATTTTTCACTTTACTTATTTATTCTCTTTCCACTGATGCTGATAATATCCCTTCGGATAAGGGGTATCATCAGAAAGAGAATTATCATTCTGAGAAAACACAGTGTTGGAAGTTTCATATTATATACTAAATTTCACGTGAAATCATATATTCATATCATTGCATGTCATTTACATTGCATGTTTTCTTCAGTAGGACGGAATGGACACTGGTTCACGGTGAAGATATTGAAGTAATCCAAGCAGAGATGCAGCAACTTGGGAATCATCACTGCTGCGAGAGGTCTCCAAACTTTACTGCTAATGGGCATGCTACTCAAAAAGAAAAATAGCTTTTTTATGTTGCATGGATATTTTGGTGATATTATTCAGCACGAAAAAATGATTGAGTAATTTTCACAAAATCTTCATAAGCATTCCTGTTGGATGATTTTTTTTGGTAAAAATAGACACTTTTTTTTCTTATAAATGATAATTTTCACATATTCTGTATTTAATGACCACCAGGTATGAAATTTCATATTCTGTTGGTTCAGTCAAGCGAATCTACTTTAAACTTTCCCCATAGAGAAAAAAAATTGCGACTTGAAAGTGAGAGTTAAATGAATTTCAGATTCAAATTACTATTTTATCGAATGATTCGCTCGGAATGAAAACTAAATTGTATCCGCGAGTTCATCAGGTGGTCTTCATCTCAACGAAACGGCGAAGCGTACTTATAAAATAAAAAAGGAGATTATTGTGAACTCTTCTAATTTATACTTCCGAAAATGAGCTTAATTTTGGATTTAAATCACTCCATGTCTGATGTCTCAATTTTCAGCAAAACTCTTGATGATTTTTTGTTCAACTTCATTTATTCTTCGTATCTTCTATGACTGATTTAATAGTTTTTTTGAAAATTTCAATTTGCAAATCATTTTCTGTTCATATTTTGAATCAATGAATTCATACTATTTTAAACACTAAGTTTTCATCATTATAAGTAAGTACAATTTTGTTCTTCTTCCGGAACCTTTTTTATTGATCTGTCTCTTTCTTGCTCTGCCCTCAGAAGTATATTTCCTAGTTGACTCTTCATGTTTTCCGTTTTTAATTTTTCCTTGTCTTTCCTAATTCTTCCCTTTCTGTTATCAATCCTCACCTATATGTTTTGCTAGTACTGAGATTCAGTTCTCATCAGTAGATTTTTCACTGCTCCATAATTACACAATCCTGGAGGTCACTATGGTCTCGTCACACATCTCAAAGTGACTCACGTCAAGCAGAAAGTCAAGAATATATTTGCAGCAGGTCGGATACCTGTTACGATTTTTTTACTTCATACCTGTCCAGCAGCATAAATACTGGCCTCAAACAACTGGAAGCTGAATAAAGCAAGAACGAAGCCAGTGGCAAGACTTGGGAGCTAGGGAGATTACAACCCCGACTTCGTGTCATGTAATTTCAGTTTCAGGTGGTTCTTGAAAATGGCTCCAAAGCAGAAGCCGACACGTTGAACATATGGAAATTGCAGAAGTGGTTCAACCGAGACTACAGTACATCAAATTGTTGACCGCGAAAATCTATCCGAACACACACGCACACAGACACATATAGTCTCTGTGAATCATCTCGTTTCTGGAGGCAGAGAAACCTCTTTAGGCCAGGATAATTCGTAAAGTAATTTCTGCAAGAAAGAAAAAAACACTCTACAGGAAAAACTGTTGAAATCTTTGGAAGCTATCGGTAATAGAGTGACCATAATACACAGCTGCCAGAATATAAAAAACGGATAATATAAAAAACGAAATGCGGTTTTCCACGTATTCAGATAAACGATAAGCAGAGATTCCATTGGATCCACCGACCTGAAGTAATCTGGTTCACAGTACCTGAACTAGTTATTTTAAAGTGTTTCTAAATCAGTTGAAGAACTACCATGTTCACAATCATTCATATTTTGTGGAAAATACTAGTTGAGCAAATTCATTGATGTATTTTTTGATATTTTGTAACATATAAATAAGAGGAAAATTTCAGAATACTTGATGTGTTTATGATTGGAATAGGTAGTAGGTTATTTCACTGAAAAAAAATTAATATTTTTCATGATGATGATCGCTTTTTGGTTGAAAAAAGATTAACATTATTTCATGATAGAGTTGCAAGTGATAACAATGAATTTATTACAATCCTACGTGATATATCTGCCGATGGATCTCTGCCAATACCACTGGTTCTATTTCAATGGAAAAAATCATCATCGGGGTCCATTATACACTGTTCTCAATGATTAGGATCTAGATATACAGAAACCAAATAGGTAGATACAAAAGGATTTCATGTTGATTTCATGTCAATTCTTCTTGAAAGCACTTGGTGTAGAATTGTGCAGAAATCCAAGATGGAGGCAATAAAATGAAGGGAGCAGATTTCTCTGGTATTCTGAAAAATTGTTTTCAGTATCCTGAAAACTGAAACAATAGTGAAAAAACTCAAAACTCTTAACTTATCTCCATTTGATATACGCATCTTCAATCGTCCAAAACTGAAAATTATTCATGAACCGGCCGATAAACATTCAGAGTTTAATTGAAGATGACAATATCAAAGGACAGAGATAAATACAAATAATTTCAGTAAATGAAAATGCTTTCTCCTGATACACTCAAAATATTCAATTCTGCAACACCTGAAATGGAAATCTGACAGTGATGAGGTTGTTTGAGAATCAATTCGGGAAAAATAAATACTGCTCCAAATACTGTCACGAGAGTTCAAACTCAAGACAAACTCTCAAAATTTGATTTTATTAAGATCTATAAAGCTTCCAAGTCTTGTGTCAATTATTATCCCCGGTTCACTAACTCGATATATTGCTAAAAATGCAAATAATTCTTCTGTTAGTGCCATTTCAATATTATATGGAGAAAGAAAATAAAATAATATGTCTCCTCACTTCCCAACCCTTTTCAAAGCTGCATTTTATCATACAAAAAAATGTTGTTTATTAGACACATTTGTAAATTATCAAAATTATCAGAGAAGGATAAAGTTGAAACAAAAACCTAATAGAGAAACGGAAACAAAAATCTTCACAAATAACATAAACACCCATGAAAAAAAGTAATTCATGACGCTTCTACAGATGAAGAGGCTACTTCAATCAAATAATATTCCATAGCTTCAGAAATAGATGAAAATTCTACATTAACGATAATAATATTAATAATAATGATAACTCACCTCACAATGTGGGGTCTCAGGTAAATAATGCTGGGGCCCCTTCCTAAAGGTGTTGGAGTTTTGTGAACAGGGCTCTACCACCTTATCCCTTGGTGAAAAAATAATAGTAATAATAAATTCGATTGAATAAACGACAATTAAGTGTTTGAAATGGAAAAATATAAATTAACAGTTTCTTTTGAAACAAAAGACTCATTGACGATTCGATTATCAATTCATTGAATGACCTTCTAGATCATACCAAAAAACTAGAATGTGTATTTTGTTTTGTGAAAATTACTTTGAGCATGATGGTGAAAAACGAGACTGAAATAAAAAAAATGTGTATGTGACTAGTTGTAAGTAATATATATTCAAGTCAACTGACTCTCATTCAATAATGGTTATAGTTCTGGGTTCGACCCATCTGAACTCCAAATTTGAATAGTCCTGCGTTTTTCAAAGTGAAGTAAAGAAACCACGTCAAGAACTACATAGAGTGTGAAACAGACAAATGGAAAAATGATCAATTCGATCATTGTGCACAAATCTTGGGACACCAGTTGAAAAAAATCAAAGTTTGGGGCGAGATAGTTTTTAGTGAATTTGGGGTTTTGAAAACGGAAAAAGATTGTTTTACGAAACGTCAACCACTCAAGAAAGTTGAGTGATAATATTGATTTTTTTCAATTTGTAGGCAAAATTCATGAATAATTGGATCGAACTGGCCAATATTTGATGAAAATCCATATTGAAACTGATCAATACAGTTCATTATACGATTTTCACTATAAAAGGTTTTAGACAAACCGCGACATGTCTTTCGCTATACAATAACTTTGTCAAGCGTCAACTGAAAGTTACTCCTAAATGACAACTATTTCATAACATAACATATTACTTTCTTATATGCCTACATTTTAATGAATGAACATATCTAATGGGTTTTTCAATAAGGGCGGGTAGATGTTGAAATGGTATAAAACAAGCTTTGTGTGAGGTATTATCAAAATTGTTTTTTTATTTGAAAGGCGCATGTATGCCAATAAGTGTGGAATATGACATTATTCAAATGCCCGTCTCGGCTTTTTACGGTGGCACGGATCTGAGTGGTCCAATTTTCAATGACTCTTCCGCATAGATCCGGCTGAATTTGATCGATGGCACGTGTTATGTTCACCTTTAGGGCATCGGTCGATTGTGGTTTATTTGCATAGACCTGCGACTTCAAGAAACCCCACAGGAAAAAGTCTAGCGGGATCAAATCTTATGGCCTTAGTGGCCAAAACACATCATCCCTGCGAGAGATAACCTTACCCTCAAATTTTTCATGCAAAATGTCAATCGTGGTGTTTGCTATGTGGCACGTAGCGCCGTCCTGTTGGAACCACATGTCGTCTAGGTCCATATGGTTCAATATGGGTCATAAGAAATTAGTTATCATCGTTCTGTAGCGCTCGCTGTTGACGGTGACCGCCTCACCAACGTCCTCATATGAAACGAAGGCCTATCAATACAGTAATGAAAAAGGAAATACTAGACTTGCTAACGATTTGTTTCAATAAAATTTTTCATTCATCCTGCGAAAGTTTCACAGGAACGAACAGATAGTTGACAAAGTTTTTTATTTTATCAATTCTCTCCACCCATCCAAGATTGTCATATGACCTAACGTGAGATTGACACAACCTTGAGCATTAGTGAAAACAGTATACATTCAATATTGCATTAACATTTGACTGTCAAAAAAATGTGTTCGCTTTGGATCCCACCCAATTTGTCAATCACTCAAAAAAAGGCTCGTGTCGATTGGTCGAACGAAATGCTAAAATAATTCGATCGCGGTGCTTCAAAACACGTCTATCTCATTGTGACAGGTGATGAATCGTGGATTTACGCGTATGAGCCCGAATATAAACAGCAGTCGACTGTATGGGTTTTTCAAGACGAGTCAAATCCAACAAAAGTTGTTCGCGCACAAAGCACTTCCAAGCAAATGGTCGCCTGTAATTTCGGAAAAACTGTCGCAACCGCACCACAAGAACAATGCAGAACGGTCAATTCTGAATGGTACACAACCATTTGTTTGCCAGTTGTCCTCCAAGAAATCAAAAAAACCAACCACCGAAGACGGATCACTCTTCACCACGACAATGTGAGGTCTCACACATCGGCTCAAACAACTGCATTTTTGAGCACCCCAAACATCGATTTGATGAGTCATTCGCCTTATAGCACCGATTGACTTCTTTTTATTCCCGCACGTAAAAAACGAACTGAGAGGTCAACGTTTTTCAACACCTGAAAAAGTGGTTGCTGCATTCAGAATGCATGTTTTGTTGATACCTCAATCAGAGTGGCAAAATTGCTTCGACAATTGGTTCAAATGCATGCAAAAGTGTATAGATAATCATGGGGACTATTTTGAAAAACCATAAAGTGATTTTTACATTCTTCTTTATCAAAAAAGTTATAGAGCCAAGCTTTAAAGGAAGTTTACCCAATTCGAAGAGAAGAGGATGACAGTTATAGAATTTTAACCTACTTAGTCCAACCCACTACAAATATTGCAGATTTTCTGCACAGCAAAGGTGTAAATATTGCTTTCAATACGAACAACATCTTAGGAATGCACATTAAGACTAACAAATATAGAAGTTCAGTTTTAGAAAAATCAGCAGCGCATGAATCATTATTTTGGTGATGTCTGATGTTTTATATACGTCAAACTGGAAGAATGTTCAAAGTCCGCATGAAGAAACACAGAAATAGTTTCAAGAATAGAAAAATAAATTCCACATATGCCATTTAATCACAGTGCTGGGACATGGGTTCAACCATGAATTCAGGACCCTTCATTTCCAGAAAAAAGGTTTGGAACTCATTTTGTTGGAGAGTATAGAAATAAACAAATTCAAAAACTCACAATATCACATTGACGATCAAACTGAACTGAATAATCCGCCTTCATTGGATCTGTTTATTTCCAAGTAAGAATAGATAGGTATATTTACCATAAATATACTTTTACGCTACTTTCGAAAAATTTTATTTATTCATATAGTTTATGCATTCATACATGACCATTTCAAGTAGATTCATTTATTAGAAAGTAGGCATATGTTAGGTGATATATTAGAGTTTAAGGTGGTTGGAATTTAGAAGTAACTTTTAGTTTACGCTTGAGGAAGCGAAATATGTGTCGCGGTTTTTGTTTCATTTTTTAGATTGTGAAAGGTAATAAACCCCAGAAATCAGTTAAAAATAGTAATTTTTGTTTATGTAGTTCGTGCCAATACTTTTTGGTATTCATTCAGGTCATGAAAATAAGATCATTGATACATGTTGAGCAATTCAGTTGAAAAATGAATATTATAATACTGACAAATATACAAACTTATAAACGACTATCAAGATAAACAGTGCATTTGTTTCTAATTCACAACATCGACACTGAAGGAAATATTCATCATCAGCATATTGGGATTTCGCTTATTTCAAGGATATGTAAAGTTTCACTTCATTTTCGTATAGGTAACTGTTGTATCAACAGGCAAACGTTAACTGGGACCATGAAAACTCGGCTTTTTATAACACTTCTGGGGTAGTATGCAACTTCAACCATGTTTATTGAAACAAAAATGTTTTTACTATTTTCAGGAGAGGAAATAACTCGATACCAAATTGATGTTTGGAGTACTTGTTTGATGGAGACATGAAACATGTCAGTAACGACTAATTTCAAAAATTTTTCTCGCTATCGTCTAGAAATCTGTTCGTCAAATAATATAATTGAGTCGAAAGACTTCATTCTACAAGAGATTTTCTATCCGCGTCAAGAAGTAAGTGAAACAAGCAGGAACATCTTTGACTTCGATTTTTTTTCGAATGTTAGTGCCAAAGTCATCAAATAAATATTGAAGTATTTCGTTATGAATTCAATTGAAATACGTGAAATTTGTTCGGAAAAGAAAACCCAATACAGAGTTTTCTATATAAACGTCACGAACATTATTTAAAAAATATAAATAATTCAGTCTCCTTCTAACGATGTTTTTGATTTCAAACAATATGAAAATACTGACATTTAGAAAAAAGTCAAAATGGGTGCCGTTTCTGAGGGCTTCCAAAGGAAATATTTAGTTAAAATACACACACAATGGAGAAAAATCTTTATGATCAACATGATTCGTGGAATGGTGTATTTTTGTCAGAACTTTTTTGAAAATTCACCTCCGAAAAAATATGTGAGAGCTGATTCAACAAAAATTTCTAAAGCAACGTTTTGAAAATTTGGAAAATGTAATGAACTAGTTCACCAATATATAAGTTTCAATTTAAACAGATATGATTCATACCATGCACTTCCGATCCAAACGACTAAGGATCAATATATTTGTAGTGCAGAATTGGTGGGGTGAAAAATTTTTGTGGGGTAAGTTGTCATGGAAAAAATCTCAAGAATGCTTGTAACCCTGAACCGGATTTTGGGATCAACAATTCTTTTTTCAATTCAATAATTAGGCTTGATTCTCACGAAAGAATCCATATCAATATTAGACATACATTGATTCGATTAAGTATAACAATCTCCCACTTAGTTATATTGTGCTAGGTAAAAAAATAAATGAATTATCATAAAAGTGTCGATCGGAAAATATTTCAACATACCAATTTTTCTTATATGAATGTATATATTTTTGAGAATAAATGCACCCCATCTCAAGTAGCGAAATAAAGCGATAAGTTGGTTAATTTTTGTTTATTTTTGTTTTGTTTATTTTTGTTTATGTTGCAGGAGTAAAACAATCAATTAAGGAATAATTGAACTTTATCTGCGAAGATAAAAATGAAAACAACATTAAAAATTAATTGACGCTCCAGGGCGACTTCATTGATTCCAGCGGCGTATTTGTTTTTTCAGCTGCAGGAAAACCCGGAAAAACCTGCGGCGCCATATCATTTGAAGATCTTGATCTGCCAATATCCTCTCTTTCTCATAAATCAAAATGTAGGGTGTCTAAAGAGGCTCCAATAGATTTAATACATCGCCAGAACACCTGGTGACACGACTATCTTCAAACTTAAACCAGCCTGTTTCGTCTGTGTCCATGGCGTAATAATGACCAAATTCAACGCCAGCACCACAGTGAACAATGACTGCATGAATATTATAACAGTGGTCTACTAGATTGAAATGCTCATCTATTCAGAATCTTCGAAAGAGTTTCTTGCTACCGTCAGAGGTTGAGTCTTGTTTGAAGATCATCAGTGTTATTATTACATTGACTGATGCCTCAGCTATTCTTGTTTCCTTATGACAGTCAGTTAGTTTGGCGCATGTTCGTCAATACAATCGATTATCACCAGTTAAAAATTTCATTTTCAGATGAATTAACAATAACCTTCCCACGGGCTGGTTATTAGAAAGTTCCAGAAATTCGCTACCTCTTGAACATTGAACTACAAAGTAAACTAAAGAGGAATTTTCCAGATGAAGATTCAAAAACCCATGATGAGATGGACTGTACGAAATCATTCAATCCAAAGCGGTGAGGAGTATTGATATTTCTATTGTTTCGCTCACGAAGAGTATTCAATTAGAACTCTAAGAATTGGAAACAATCTTCTTGTTATCCTAACGATAATCTAGTTGACTTCGAAGACTCCGAGAAATCAGTTACGGGGAAAAATGATACATTCTTACGTACCTGCAGCTGCATGAACAGGTGTTTGAGTTTGATGAATAAGTAGGAAACATTCCCGTTCTCATTCATCATTAAAACTTCGTTCTTGAAATTCTTCGTCATGAACAACACTTGTAAAATGCTATTCATGTAGCAAGTGTTTCCTAAATTATCCAATCCAATTTTCTTCCTGGTATTTTACGGAGATAACAGTGACTTTATTTGAATGAGCAGGTCTAACACAATAAAATAAGTGTAACTTAAAAATTATTATTATAATAGTTGTGGAGTTTTCAATGGGATATCAAAAGTATTCGAATTGTTAGAACAAAATATTATATACTCAAATGTGGAGAAATATATATGTAAATTACGAAAATTAGTGAAATATTTAATTGAGTATATTTCAATTATGGAAATTTTTAAATATGTTCTCATAATGAATATTTGAAATTCCTGCGAAAATCTAATTCTTCAATGTTTTTTGACAACTTATATAATTTAGCCAGACCTTTGAATAACAAGAAATTCATACAGGTTTCTGAATTCAATCTCTCGAAATCAAAATGCCTTTTTCATCGTGCACCTCATTGTAAAATCACATTTTCTGAAAAATACCGATTGCAAACCATTATTCATTTCAAAGATGAAAACCTTATCCATAACGTATATTTCATGCTTGTATCACCTACTATAAGATTGTAACAACAAAAATACCCAATTATCACGACAAAATAAGATATAGAACAGACATCCGTGATTTGAATATGAGATTCAAAACCAACTAACTACACCCCGCCACAGAACCACTGTATTTCGTGGATCCTCCTCTTATAATGTGGCCTGGCTTCATAATCGAATTCCCAATTCACTAATATCACTGTCGGGGCCATTATAGAAGTAATCTCAACATTTACTTCTGTCTGTAAAGTAGGAAAGGTTAGTGTAGACCCACAGCACTTACGCCACATGTTGTCCTTCTAGGTCATCGTCCATACTGTCCTTTCCATGAAGGTGAACAGGTCACTAGGAGACATCTTCTTTATATTGAGATGTCTCACGGTGGCTTCCGCGAAGGTTTTGGAAGGTGCAGCGACGTTACTATCGTTGTGCGGCTTCTTCAACCTTCTTGGGGTTTCCTCCGTGAATATTCACAAGTGAGGGAGCTTTTCTGCAGGGGCAGCCGGTTCCTTACCTTTATTCAAGGCGGAGCTCTTGGCGCCCGCCGCAGGGAGTGCCCTTTCTGTTGGAGGTGGAGTGGGGGAGGAGGAGGGTGCACTTATAGTTGCAGAGTTGGTGACCTCTGGCAGAGCCCTGCATTACCAGAGGTAGGCTGATCACAATGAGGTTTCGCCCAGTTCCCCAAGTGGATCGTTCGTAACCGCATATCAACCTGCGGCCATCCAGATATCGGCAGGATTCCTTACACATAAGCTTGGGTAGGCTGGTCCACG
>WOGN01006581.1:0-12357 GCA_015342105.1 Leptinotarsa texana | reverse complement strand
ATGAAAGGAAACAACACTTAAATAATATTTTTTTTGTTTGTTTTTTCTACTATATTATTTTTTCTATCTTCACGGCTCAAAATTTTCCAACTTGTCCAAGTCAGGAAAACAGAGAAAAGTTGGGAATTTTGTAACATTGTCACTTCAAAATTTGTGGACTGTTCAAGACTGTTTTCTTACTTGGGAGAAATTAAACTTTTTTGAAGATTTCAAACAACTCAGAATTCTCTTCAAGTTATGCATGTCGGGAAATCCCAACCTTCTCCTGGTTCTTTCCCTTTTCTTATTACCTCTCCTTTTCTTTTCTCTCTTTTTTATTTTTTTTTGTTTTTATTCATTTTTTTATTATTATTTTTTCTATCCTCATGGCCCAAAATTTCCCAACTTTTTCCTAAGTCGAAAAATCAGCTAGGGGAGACCCCCCCATAGCGACGGCCCTGATCCTGATGTTTTTGAAAGAGTACGGGAATTGTCTAAAAAATCTATAGACAATGGTACGGGAGGATGAGGAAAAGATTGGATTCTTACATTTTGGAGTCGAGGTAATGGAAACATTAGTGTGGTTAAAGACATGGCGGTATAATCGATCTCTGATACAGGGTTTTTATGAACCATTTCAAATATTAACAATATTAAGTTACACATTCCGCATGTTGGGTTTATCTCCTGAATCTATTTTTGATTTTCCTATCAAAACAATAGCAAACAATTCAACTTCTCTCTTCCATTGTGAGACTATTTTTTTCCTCAGAGAAAAATATATATATTTCGGAATGAAAGATGCAGAGAAACCGATTTCAGTTCTGAATTCTGCACTTTGGGGCCTTCAAGAGAAAGAGTCAATCTTCTCTCTTAAATCGATCAAAAATTAAAAAATTTTCGTGAAGACGACAGATTGAAACATTCTGAAGCCACCCTGTATTGCAGGAAGGTCTAAATTTCCATTTCACAATTTTTTCTCAAAATTTATTATGTTAAGTAGCTGAGTCTTCCCGAAAATTTGTATAGAGCCATAATTCCTTGTCCGAAACAAAGGTAGATTACTTGAATAGAAAATTATTTTCGTTTCACCATCAATACCGACTTGTTTTTCGAAAACTGAAAATTTAATATCCTGTTATACTTAATCATCCCCTTAAATATTCAAGAACACCATGTATACTGATAAAGAATTAAAAATCCAAATAAAATTTATTCACGAGTTATAAATCCTCAATGAGAGCATTTTTGGGCATAAATTAAAGATTTCGAACCACCTATACGCTTGAAATGTATTTCAATTTCTGTAGAAGTTTATATAAAATCTGAATAGACGGATGTTGATAATTTTGTTAAAAATAATTAACACATTCAGAATTGAATATACATTAAATTGAGAAATTAATGATGTACATATGTTGGAAATTTCAAAATGAACCATTCTTTCAATGTTTTCAACTCCAAAATTGTGAAATAATTTCTATCTACATCATTTTAATCACCGTAGTTTCGTCGACAGGAATTCACACATCTGGTCTAATGTTTGGAAGTAGAAATGCATATCAATGTTTTGGCTAGACAAAAGTAATTTTTATTATATTTCATCTGTGGTGTCACTACTACCGAAAAGCTGCTCAAATCAATGAAGTATCTAGTTAGTTGAATGCAACAATCAAATCCCAACAACCTGAAATGCTTTCGATTTCTGACCTTATGTTATCAGTTGTATCAGTAGATTGCTCAAAATCAGTATATATAGTAAAAGGGCAACCCAAAAACTAAGGTCCTTCCAAATGAAGTAGCAGACAACAGTTAGTAGGTTCAATTAATTATGGAACTAGAATTTTGCAACTGCATCTTTTCTTAGTTTATATCTCCGCTGACACTGGCCTATAAAAGTGTAACTACTTTAATACCTACCTAAGAGGCTTTATATTCTGCTCTATTTACAATATCTATCCAAAATATCAAGATCGCTACATCTCTAAAAAGTCACAGGACTACATCTCCTCTCTACCATCCAACAACTCCACGGCAGCTACAGCTACCTGCTCAACATTCCCAAATCGAGATAACAGAAAAATTCGTGGATGATCAACTTTTTCTGTGGTTCAAGAGATTTTTTGTTTCAGGCATATCCTGATTCAGTTCAATCTTGGCGTTGATTGGTAATTAAATTCAAGTTTCAGATGAAGTTCTATCTTTTGAAGGCAAACGATGCTAACTTGTTTAACAGAACTTGTTTTATAACAGTGTTCACATCTTTCTCGTTCAATTAAAGTTGAAAAAACACCAACTGATGAGCGGTCGATATTCTAATGATATGGTACTTTTTCACAAATACCTGCTTGGTATTTCCAAAACCACAAATAGTGTAGTTCACCAGTACAATTTTTTTGAAAACCTGTCCTCCAAAATCGAAAATTTTGAAGAGGGATCGGCAAAAATTTGCAAAATTCATAAAGGATCAGGTAACAAAATTTGCGTGTTATTTTTACGAAAATATTCGTAAAATCGACTTTTTGTGGGTATTTTTTACCTTCCACAATCTGTCGAAGTAGTTGAGAAATAAATAATCCAAAGAAATAATTGCAAATATCTTAGAATTGGAAAACGGAGGCAGATTTTGGCCTCCGAAACGTAAAGATAAGTATTGTATTATTCCTAAGCAATTTTTTTGATAGGCAAAATCGTTAAATACAAGTTACTGATGAATAGAAAATTTTTCTTTGTGAAAAATACTTTAATTTTACACGGGGTAGACTAAAAAGTTTGCCCTTTCTACACTTGTATAAAGTTCTCCATTATAATTTTTATATTTTTCAGATTGTAGAAGGTGAAAAATACCCAAAAAAGGTCGATAAAAAACAGATTTTTTCCCTCCACAAAAAAGACTTTCGTATAACTATACGAGATATATAAATTAAATAGAAAAAACTTCAAATAGCAGAAAATTTTCTTCCGGAATTCTACCAGCAATATTTAAAATTTCAATTTAGAGGTAAAATTACATTTGTACACAAATTATTTCAACCTATTAAAAAGGAATATCAAGGAAAAAAATTTAAACACTCATTATCACAGTTTACTGTAAGATTTTCAGTATGCTATAATTTTTTTGATAATATTTAATTTGTTTGAAAAACTATTTCTCATAAGATTTTTTTTTACTATCTTTATGATGAAATTATGAAACAACATCAAACATTAATTGGCGCTCCGGGGTGACTTAATTGATTCCAGTGGCGCATTTGCTTTTTCAGCTGCAGGAAAACCCGGAAAAACCATATTTATATGGTATATCAAAGGGTGTGAACTTTCCCGACCAGAGCTAACTGTGTCAACGCTATTTTCCGCGTTTGTTGACGGTGTTTTGCAGGTTTTCCACATAACGTTTCGTCTACTATTGCGGTATGCATTATCAAAGGCAATGTGCCAATGAACGAAATGCTCGAATTGTTCTCACAGCAGACCCTATGTTATAGGAATTCGTCTCTGATTTCATTTCATCAGAGGTGAGGTTGGCTCGTTTCTATTGGATTGAATGGCCTGATTTGTGTGTGATTTAGAATAGGTAGCCAGATTTTCCTCATGCTAATTTACTCTTTCTTTCGATTGAAATTGTCTGTGTTTATGAAATTGTATCCCCTCCCTTCATACTCTAGGATAGTAATTTTAAGTTTTTTGAAGTATTTGTGTTCCTTCGAACGAGAATACATGAATGCCTGTTCAGCCGCAGTTGATTTGTTTACGTCCGAGGCGATTGACTCGCATCTACAAGCGATTTGGTATACCTCCGGTATTGCTCAAAGGCTAAAGTCGTTAGCTAACTCTCTGATAGTTTTCATTACGTTGTGTCTCTCCAGAATTTTCCTAATGAGGTCTGTAATATCTTTATCGTAGGAGTGGGAAGGCTTTTCTATTGCTGGGTCTAGTTCAAGTTACTTTGGCTTTCCGTCTCCTGAATCGTAGCATCCGCTCAAATTATGAATTGCACCTAAATCCGGCCACCATTCATCCATCAGGAATGAAGCGTTCTTGCTACCAAAGCAATAATACTGGAGACATTTTTCAACAATGCTGTATCTGGTGCGAGAACATCCCAAGCACTTTGGCTGTTACATCTACCGCAGTAATAGACGAAACGTTAAGCATAAAAACCTGTATACTACGAGCAATAAACCCGGAAAATATCAACTGTTTTTTCTTGATATTCAGGTAAATTATTTTTTGTTCAAGTGTCCAATTCAGTCAAGATAGGTGAAAGAGCCGCTATTCGTTTCAAGCTCAACTTTTATCTCGTAATGAAAATTATAATTATTGCTGATACAGTTCCGGGAAGTGGAATTTTTTTCCGGAGGTATTCTGATTTTTGAAAATATTTTTTCAATTTTCAGATATATGTATAAAAAATCGAAATTTTGAGGATTTTCTTTCCGAAACTGCTTATAACTTTTGAAATTTTTGCCGACCCCCTACAGCAGTTTCATAAAGTTTTTAGGACCGAATCGAATGCCATAATCTCAATTTCGTAGGACATGTTTTCGATGAAATGGTACTTGCGAACCAGACTAAAACAAGTTTTCTGAATTGTGACCTCTAGACTGAGATGAGGAAGATGTGTTTGGCGAGAGATAAATCATCCAACAATAACAACGTATCGCTTTTTGGATCTCCGTAACTATTTCCTTCTGACTGTAAATAATTCATTCTTGAAAGAATAAACAAAATTCAAGAACTTCACGGTTAATTTAATGTGGTAACTGGTGTGGCCGTGGTGGATACAACTTATTATATGAATCACGTTTAAAACTATATGTATATAAAAGTAATCGAGATTACTGATAATTAGTGAGTGATATTCACTTTGTTCCGGGTGGATCTTGCCGTGGGTAAATCCAGAAGATGGATATCAGTGTTTGTGCTTGGGTTGTTTGTTTGGCGTTATCAACCGGCGTGGTTTCTTCCGATGATCAGCCGAATGTTGTGTTTATTGTTGCCGATGATCTGGTAAGTTTGATTACAATTGAATCGATTGGTAACTTCAAAACAAGTACTATTCACAAACACCAATAGATTGTCTTCATAATCTTCTGAAGACGCCAACTTGATTGATGAACCACACGTTGAGAAGAGTGTTGCAGTTCTGATGTTTGGAAATGGTGTTTGTTTTAGATTAATTCTACCCTAGCGTTCTAGGTCTACATCTCGTTGGTAGGTATTATCGAAAGATCTGGAGCGAAAATATGTTTGAACTTTTTTGTGAAATTCATCTAATCTTATTATAGTCTGATTATTATTCAGTATACAGTATGGCCAGCCTAATCCGCATCATGAGAGAGTTTTTTATTAATAATATTTTTATTAGATATTTGACACTGGCATCAATCTCTATTTCGACCGGGATGAACAATAATCACAAAAACTGTGATAGTGATTCGCACTACTGTCAAATTTTATTTTTTTCCAAACAAATTTCAAATAGTGGGATTTACGTTAGGTTGGGCAAGGACAAAGTTAGTGGACCTCCACCGCAACCCGCAAAGTTTTATTGTGGCTCACACCTATTCACAGTCATCCAAATAAACCCAGCTTCTTCACGTAGCCGATTAGTGTATGGTGAGTGGTCTTTCAGGTCAGATGATTTGGTCCCCAGCGGGGCAGGCACAAATTATATGCTCTGCTGTTTCATCGTTAATGAGGTAGTCGGATAGTCAAGGTGCAAGAATACCACCTTGATACCCGCGACAACCTTCCCATATGAGGATTTTTGCACGTCAGCTACACCGGACGATGCCTTAGATTCATCCGTGCAGGGCTCTTTCGCCTCTGGTTTTGGTGTATCATCACTTGAGCGCAAACGTTTGCTAACCTGCTCATGAGGGGTTTGTTCCTCCACCTGAGACAGATTCTGCGTACGCCGCGCCGATCAAGAATTTGGTGCTAGGCGGTTTCATAAGGTACCCCGCTCTTCAGAAGAGGACTCAGTCGTTTCCTGGCTGCATCACCATTTTTAGGTTTAGTTATTGGATCAGGAGTTGGAGAGTTGAGAAACTCTCGCTCCTGATCTAAATTCACAGGGAGATCAGTTGGAGGAAGCTGGGCATTCAACTCCTTTGTAGACTCGCTCCTGATCTAAAATTACAAGGAGGTCAGTTGGAGTCGTAAGCTCAACTCCATTACCTCCGTTGACTTAGCGCTAGAAAGAATTTTTAAGTTTAATCTGTCCATAAAAGTCCCAGGAGTAGCTAGGGAAAGAAGGTCAATCACGGCAGAGCTCCGCATTACCGTGTCAAGGCGATGCTACGACGAGAGGGCGCCCGGTATCTCGAGGGTTCCGTAGTGACAGCTGATAGGCTCAGTGTCATTCATCCTCTCGGCATGGATACACACACCTTAGGATTGAGCCATCATCGGGATGCCATTCAGTTAGGGAATAACAGAACCACAAGTGATTCTGCCACTCGCCGAAGACAGCGTGCACAGTGGTTCAGGCAGTGAAAGATGAACAAGGACAGCCAATCCGCCAATAGTGGGATTTAGTTGGGACGAAAATCTCGTAGGCTAACATAGAAAATTTTTTTGATGAAATTTGATTTCATTATTCAATATAGTTGCCTTCGAGAGCTATACAACGATTATAGCGGTTATACAATTTTATGATACCATTTTTCTAGTACGATTTGTCTGTAGCTTCAAAGTAGGCCTCAGTTTCGACGACTTTTCTTTGATTTATAACACGATGACATGACTTATCGGATAATATTATATTATATCGGCTAAAGAGCGATAAGGCAAGTGTTCTACGGTGAAACATCGGGATGTCTACCAGTGAGGATGACAGCATAAATTCGGAATTTTTTATAGTGGAACAGCTTCAAAGACTGCACTAAATCATCAATTCGTTGTAGTTTTTGGTCGATTGTGGGCTCGCGCGGCACTCATTTTGAACAGAGTTTTTGCATACCCAAATACCTATGCATGCAGGATATGTCCAACACTTCAGCTACTTTTTAATTCTTATTTTTTATTAGTTTTTTCAGGGATTTCAAATAATATTATATAATATCAGACAATGGAAGTCCGAACTAATGAAATTCATATTTTTTTATATTGAATGTTTACATATTTGTCTGATTATCTTTTCCTACGGTCTCGACAGCTGCACGTATACTCAAACAGCGATCTTGATAGATGAGATTGTCCGTTTTTCAAGTTGAAGGAGTACTGGGAATGAAAAATCTTCGATGTCTTCTTGTCCGTCTTTGAAACGGTTGTAAGAAACCCTTGTATCGGTTTATCGAGTTTCACTGAAAATTTCACTTAACACGACGCTCAATTGAAACGCCTATATACCATTTTTTCGACGGTCTAGCACAAACAAAAACTATGTCCTAACTGAGCAAGCTAGTGTCATCCAACTGGCTAAAATGTAGAGAAGGCATGTTAGGTGACTTGGTATAGAAAATATCCGATATGAGTCAAATGCTTCAAAACACAAACAATATCATCAAATTCTATAATGCAAATAACTCCTTTTATAATTTACAGTTCATAGGTACTTCCAATAGGTATGTAATTTTGTACACCGCTAATAGGCTGTTGCGGTTTTGTTGTTGAATGAGAAAAAAATAGACTCACACTTTGTATTTATATATCACAGTCATCAATCAAAAGTAATAAAAACAAAAACCTGGTAGACTCCACCGAATACTTAAAAAGATATTCAAAAGAGTCACATTAATGCATTTTTTTGCTAGGACATTAAAATCCCTAGAGCCGGCCCTATGTACATAGAGTCGTTCACTTGTTTCGGGGGTAAGAAATTTGAAATTCGAAACAAATAGTTGTAGCCGATATTTCTAATGAAAAAACAATTCAAAACATATTTTGGTTTTACCACTTAAGTGAAGAATTTTGAATAAAATCATATACTTTCTAGCCCGCTCAGTACAATATATAATTCTCATTTCTACGATATAATTCTCATTTCTATGATAAATGGGTTTTTTAATGAAAATTAAATAGAAATTTTTCACCAATTCAAGTACTATTCAAATTTTTTTAATTCTATTTTTACTTTCATCTATTTCGAAAATGCGAAGTGGTATGTTTGAAATTTTGACATGTGTACATCTTGTAAAACAAAAATATCCAAGATGACATGTGGTTAATTTTTTGTGCCAGTGGAAAGTGAAAGATTCTAAACTTCATTCTTCATATTAATAAAAAGTAGATCTTGTTGAAAATAAAAAATGCACTCTTTCACTGTGAATAAAACCCATAGTATGTTATATTTTTTAGTACAATAGGTACGCTTCAATGCTAAAAAAATCAAAAATTATCAGTTTCTGTTACGAATTTTGAAATGAGAAAAGTAAAAAATGCAATTTAGAAACATTTATGAAAAGTACGTGAAAGGTAAAAAATTTCAATTTTGGAATTTGAAGAAAATGGCCTCCAGGGCTCATTTTGAAAAAAATTGTATATTCGGTTGAATGATCTAAAAATATTTAGAGTTCTTCTGGTTAAAACAACTAAATGGCGGGCGCCTTGAACAATGATTTCGTTCCTTCGATGAATAGGACAGAGATAGACTAACGCATTTGTAACTAATTTGATCTTTAATAATATGATAATAAATTGAAGTTTAATGTCGGTGACCCTGACAACTGGTATAGAATGAAACAGTGACTACTGAAGGAGAAAGGTCAATGAATTCTAAGAACAAAACACGTTTTTCTGAGCCAAAAAAGGGTCTGAAAAAGGAGTTGAAAAAACGAACTTCATTAAGAGTTCGAAGTGGAGGAAATGTTATGTTTATTAAAATAGAACAAATAATTACAAAATGAAGATGCGCAATTACGAATAAATGAGATTGGATCAGAATGATATAAATATATAAATTCAACTTTCAAACTTCTTAGAAACACTTCATTGTGATATTTTCACTAAATAATTTAACAAAAACGCAACACGTGTTTCGCGATACAATAGCTTCTTCAGGCTTGTATATACTGTCTAGTATAGATACGTTTTTGTAAAACTGTTTAGTGAAAATCTCATAATAAAGTTTGAATTCGTTTTCTGCATACTTATAGAATGTTTTTATGGGAAACCTTCGCGAAGCTTTTGACGGATGGAAAAGAAATTACATTCATCAGTATCATTCATCATTTATCCATTCGTTCATTAATGAATTCAGTAAAACCACTAAGCTGCTATTACCAAGCTCATGTTTCATTTTAATTACATACAATTAGACAAATGTATTCATGGAAATATCATTTGGATACACTATTTTGTTCCACTTTAGAGTAATTCAAAATGAAATAAATAACGATGATATATGTAATTGCAGTGCAGGTCTGAAATATTTCTCAAACAAAACAGGTCATAATTCAAGATTAAATATAGGTGAAAAGATATTTTCGTTGATTTCTTAATATAAAAATTTATTCCACCTTTTGAACTTTCAAAATAGTTTGGGAAAGCTAGTGACTATATGTTGTAATTTATTTCTTATATTACTTTCAAAGCTTCCACAACATGTTTGAATTATTATTGGGTGTAATCACAACCCCAGCAAAACTGATATTCCCCTTCACCAGAAGAAAAAAATTGGACGATCTAACGCCACTTTCCTCCAATGTTGAGGTCATTTCATTAGGGTTAAAGTCCCAAGCAAATCAATTAGATTTATGTGATGATCGTCAGACCAATGATTACTTATGAGGCGTAGCTCTCTGGCTTACAGAGACATGCTTGTCTGGCTATCAGTGGGGCCAGCAGTACCACACCGTCAGCGGCCATGGAGATCTTTCTAGATCTACCTTCTCACCACATTTTTGGGGAGAGCGAGGCTAGATGGACTGTACATAGACTTGTGTACATTGTCAATTGCACAAATAAATCTAATGCAGAGTGCAACAGACTGTTGGTTGACACTAGAAGTTACAGCATTCTGGAAATGACCTCTGACTTTATGCCTCTAACTGTCAACTACGAACTGCCTCATAAAGTACTGTTCCCGAGTATAGAGGACTGGATCCTTTAGGAGAAGGAAATATTGAGAGCAGATAGTTGTTGGTTCACAGATGGATCAAAAACACATTCCGGTTCTGGTGCAGTTGTTTTCAGTCGCAGATCCAGGACAGAGATATCAACCTGCCTAGGAACCTATGCGACTGTATTTCAAGCGGATTCACGCTATTGAATCGTGTGTGGAGAGATTGAAAGAATCCAATCTCATACACAAGTCAATAAAAATATTCTCGGACAGTCAAGCGGCATTGGAAGCTCTTGGCTCCTTCCGAGCAATGTCTAAATTGGTAGTAAATTGGCAAAAACGACTCTCCTCGATGGAAAGGCTTAATAGATTGTCTCTGGTCTGAATTCCTGGCCATACTGCCCTGGAAGGCAATGAGGCTGCTGACTCCCTTGTAAAGGAGGGTGCTGCAAGCAGCTTCATCCGAGCAGAACCTGTTATTGGCATCGCTTTAGGCTTTGCCAAAAGAAGATTGAACACCTGCATGGCAAGAAGATTTATGAACTTCTTGCAGAACCTTTCAGGATTCGCTCCAAGGCGTTTATTAACCCTTCGAAGTTTGATACCAAACAGTTATTGGACTACGATGTCTAACAGGCCTACTTACAGGTCACTGTTGTTTGAATCATCATATGCAGAGACTTGGACTGTCAGAAGATAGTGTGTCTCACCTTTGTTCGAAAAATGATGGAACAGCAGAGCTCATACCTTGTGCCTGCCCCGCTGGGGACCGAAATAGGTTTTTAAACCTATCTGACCTGAAAAACCACTCACCATACAAACTAATCGGCTTCGTTAAGAAACTGGGTTTATTTGGTTGAGTGTGAATAATTGTGAGACACAATAAACCCTTGCGGGTTGTGGTGAAGGGTCGAATAGACCGATTCACTCTGGGCCTAACCTACCCTAACCTAATCACATGAAATACTGTTGATAATCAAATATCGATAAATTTTTTCAATAAAGAGTACAGACAATTATTTTTTATTCGTTGTGAGATTCATGAATAACATGTTTTCCAGGCTTTTCCTGAACAATTCAGATAGTTTAAATAATCTTGAACTTTCTAGCTCTATTCTGCAACTTTCTAGAATGTGAAACTTCCAGTCCTTATATCTTCAGAAGTACGCCCTTCGTGTAGAAAAGAGAGCCTTCTGAAACTATGACAGAAAAAAAATTTAGGCAAATATGTTCTACTTCCTATGCGAAGCCAGGTCGGCTTGATGGTGTGTATATAAAGCAAAACTGAATCATTTGAAAATAAATGGCATCCTCTCAGAAATCTAAGGAAAATTTCAACCTCCGATGAATAGTTTCAAAAAGGCGATCTAATAAATGCATCTTTGATAGTTGTTTTGAATACATTTATGAATAATTTTCAACAAACATCTCATTTATTCAATCGATTTCAGGGTTGGTATGATGTTGGATTTCATGGAGGAAATCAGATTCCAACCCCCAATATAGACGCTTTAGCTTACAATGGAATCATCTTGAATAGTCACTATGTCCAACCAGGCAGTACTTCAACAGGAGCAGCTCTTCTCACTGGAAAATATCCTTTCAGATTGGGTAATTAATATGCCAATTTGTTTTGACAACTTAAAGAATTCGAGATCTGATAACACAGCTCAACTCTTGTGTATTTTTTATCTGAATATTTAACATTTCAAGTTGGGTTCCAGACCATCATTTAGTTGATGTTCTCCAACTGAAGATTTACTTACTATTGCCAATTTCCAGCATTCTGTATAATCTACTGTGAATCATCTGAACCATAGTTATTTGCTCGAAATGATATCAGCGGTTGAATACGAGATCTAAATTCATCGAAACAAGCATCGGAATTGTTTGCTACTAGCATAGAGTATAAATATACGTACTCAGCTGCTAAACGATGTTTTTCAGCTAACAGCATCGAAAAGCTTTCAAAAAGACCATAATAACCCCATTATTTAAAAAAAGCGATGAGACAGACATTATCAACTACCGACTCATATCACTTACTACACACCTGAACAAAGTATTCGAAAAGACCTTGAAAATGGCTAACATCGTATGTCTCAAAATATAATATTATATAATAATATAGCACTTTTATTATATCACAATAAAAGTATTAAAAAACATAGAAATTTTCATTTCTCTTTTCATCATGATCTCCTACCACGTAGTAACGGCTACATCCATCAATTTATAATATTATATCTGACCGTCAATTTGGGTTTCGTGAACAATTATCTACCCAAAACGCAATCTTAGCTCTTACTTCGTGAATATCATCTGCTCCTAATAAGAATAAACCGTGCCTATGCGTTTTCATTGACTTG
>WOGN01006580.1:0-12358 GCA_015342105.1 Leptinotarsa texana | reverse complement strand
TTATTTTCAATAGCAAGAAGTTATTTAACCACCTTCCCATTAATTTAAGGCGAATATATAATGAAAAGAAATTCAGAAAGAAAGTAAGAGAATTCCTTGTTGGTAGGCCCTATTATAGTGTAGACGAATTCTACCAAGGCTATATGGAGTAATTGGTATGTAGCTTTGTGTAAACAAGTTATTGAAACCAACACGAAATTAATTAATTCATTTACTTATATCTGTATCTGTTCAGCTGGGCTTAACATTGTTCTGTCTTCAAGCATTATTTTATAGTTTATATTTGTTAATTGTCCCATAAACATGTTTCACTTTACTAGACTTTGCCAATAAGGTGTTCAGATCTTGGGCAATGAAGCATATTTTGATTGATTGATTGTTACCCGCGAAGTTTGAATAATCACCTCATTTTTTGAACAGACCACCGCAATTTTGTTGATTTTACATGTCGTTCCAATAGATAATACGAAATTCCAAATGAAAATTGTGTTAAACCTACCGAATTTTCTCAAATTCATTACTTTTATCACATATTCAAATTGCATGGAGTAGTTTTGGGAGTGAAACAAAATTTTTGGCTCTCATTTCTCCATCTTCATACAAGAAGTTGAGGTAGACTTTTAAACCCCTCCACCCTACATCTTCTATTAGATTTCAATTCAAATGGTGAATAATTCTAACTTCTTTGGATTCCTGAGTTCGCCTAATTTTCATATATTTTTCACTGTGCTATAATTGGTGCATCCATTCCGATGATCTGTATTGAATGATCACCCCAGAGTCAATAATCCAAACTGACGTCGAGTCTAGACCCCGCCGATCAGGCTATCAAATTTCATACTGAATCAAATCTGTTGCAGCGTAAGATTTGCAACCGAAGGCCACCTGGATACTATTCCGAAATCAATCTTTCGGATCACAAAAATGTCTTAAAATTGTGTAAAGACCCGTATAATTAGTGGAACGGGTGTAATTCGAGAGCCGGAGTTCTTGTTACAGTCGGTAAGGTCCTTCTGCATCATTACCCGCCAGCCCACCAACCTTAATATTCACCCGGTATCGATAACGACTTGCTAATCATCCGGTATCTCGTTACTACTGTTTAATAAAAGGCCGAGGCTCTAACAGGTCGTATCTCCGTATAAGGAGGCTAAATTATAGTTAATGGTTCTTCTTGTTACACATCAAACGAAACTAGCTTGTCGATGGCGATGAACAATAGGGTTGTTTCTTACAGGGTGGTACAAGAGGATGGACAGGCTGTGGTTGAATCTAGGATTTATTCAAAGAAAATATTGAAAAGAAGTATATTCAACCCGCCACGGCTCCGCACCCACCGAAAATTTAAGAGTACGGAGAAACAGTGACGAAAAGAAAATTTTGTTTTATGGACGCGACTTTTACCCCCGCGGAAAGGAAGATATTTAATTAAATGGACTTTCGGTTAATAATAACACAACAATGCATTGAAATTATTTCGCAACGCGAAGACAACTCGTTCGCCGTAAGTGTGTCAACTATAACTAACTAACTGTCCGTCGATAGATCTTCATGTCTGGTTTTTCGGAATTGACAGTCACCTGCTAGGGCACGGCAGGGCTTGCCCAAGTGTAGGTGAAAGGGATTTGTTACAGTCTCCCCCCTCTGGTCTCGAACTCGCCTCGAGGAGGGACCAGTTCTGTATTCTTCTTCTTCTCCGGGGGTTTCCCCCTTTTTCTTAAACCAAGTGCGGGTTTCTCAACCTCGCTGGCTTTTGCATGGGTGAGAGATGAGACATGGTAAACTCCCAACAGTGTTGTTTGGTTATCGGGATAGGCAACCTCATAACTGACTGCGGATACCTGGCTCAGTATCTTGTAAGGTCCATTTCTTTCCGGATGAAACTTTGCAGTGAGTCTCTTCGCAGCATTGCTAAGCGCGTGTGTCTTCACCCACACTAGGTCACCAACCTTGAAAGGATCCACATCTGTACTTCAGACATCTGGGTAGACCTTTCGACGGTCTTGGGCTTTTTCATTTAACGCTTTGACCTCTTGCCAAGTGGTTGAAATTTTCTTCAGATAAGGATTTATCTGGGGAAGGAAATTCTCGGTATCCGTAACGATCCTGTTTTCTACATTCGTCTTTTATGTGGCCTATGTTTCTACAGTATTGGCAGCGAATGCGTCTTTGAGTATCTTTAGTGTCTTTCGTCGCGACCTTGTCAGTACGCTCAAAAGTTTCTTCAATCAACCTTGAGTCTGTCAAAAGTTCACTAAAAGTTTTTACTTTATCACGTCGAACTTTCTCTCTAATTCTACGATTCAATAATTCATAAACCATAACCAATTGAACCTCTTCTGTAAAAGTTCCAAAAGGACGCTGTGCTAATATTGAACGCAGTTTACAATTAAAAATGTCTGTAGGTTGCTCGGTTGCGGATAGTTCACGATAGACTTTCTATGGTGGTTTTTGTGGACCGAATTTGATTTTCTATAGAGCTAGCGCATCGTTCCATGTTTGCACTGTAGTCTTTACGCCGTGACACCACTTTGCCGCGAACCCATCGAAGACCATCGAAAGTCCTTTTGAGAGCATTTGCGTCGGATACTTGAGCGCAATCTTTATATATAGAAACGGCATCAATGAAAGCATTCACGTCAGAGTCTTTAGAACCGTCAAAACGTGATACGCACTTCGAAAAATTGCCGCCAGTAGTAACACCCTGTGTAGTGTTACCTGCCAGTAATATTCGCGACATGAGTTCCGCGAATTGTTCGTTACTCAAAACTATATTTGCCATAGTATTTCGTTTTTGAGTACGTTTTGAGTACGTTCCTGACGTTCAACAGCACTAAATTGTCCACACGAACGTAAAAAATACGGGTGGACACCCTGTTGATCCGTGATTGTACTTGGTTTTCACAAAGAACAGCGAGTACTTACAGTTTCACCGCTACGATGAATACTACATCAAATTCCAGTTTACTGCATCTGTGTATTCGCTTGGGAGTCCAGAATTAAAAATCACCAAATGGTATTTTAAAGCACACACTAATATTTTGAATATTCGAACAGACGATCTGAATGCACAATAAACGGTCATCATAGTTCTTAGAATTGAAATCCAGAAGCAACGACGAGCACGCTGGCCGTTTCAGATTGGAATGTTCACAAAATGTTTAATGTCCATTAATCGGTGAAACCGGGAACAAAGTAACAATTCTCACGGCACGAAATAAAAACCGGTAAAAATCCACTAAGAATCTTACGACTTTTTCAAATGTTCTGGCCCCACGTTGGGCGCCACTATAAAACGGTATTTATAGAAAGTTCACAGCAACTCTGAGAAAGGAAGATGTTTAATTAAGTGGATTTTTGGATAATAATAACATACATTGAAATTATTTCGGAATTTGGTACATCTTTTCTTACTATACATCTATAAAATAAAACGAACCTACATACAAAATTTCAGCATCCGGGAGTATACCAGTATGGAGAAACAGTGATAATGAACGCTCCTTGTCCACCGCAGCTGGGGCCCCAGATGGAAGTTCCTTGTATGTATTGACTTTGAATTTATTTCTTCTGTCTCAGTCTTGGTGTGATTTTTGACCAGCAGCTTAAATTTTCCAAGCAATTAGGTGTCGTCTCAAAGAGAACCAACCTGAGCCTTGAAAAACCATCCAGCTTCAAAAGGGATCTGGACACTACCACAAAAAATGCTTCCCTCTCAAGCACATATCATCCCCCATATTCGTGAATTGCAACTTTTGAAATTGGATGAAACGTGCTTCGTTCACTACGCTTGTCTTGTAAACAAGACCTTATCTTCGCAGGTAAATGGTGCAGACCACCCATTGAAGTTATCGGTTCAGCTACCCGATCCCGTATCTGCGGGCAACAGGCGTTGGCCAGCTAGATGTGTGGTAAAGGTGTCTCCCAAGAGCCCCTTGATGGTTACCCATTCAGCGTTGGAATGGTAGCTTTCTTAACATGAGTGCCCTTTGGGGTAACGTAAGGGTGTACGGTATAGACGACACGGCGTATGCCCAAAAGTTGTTGACGGACCTATCCCGCACCTACATGGGTAACAGGCGCGGAGCCTTCAACATTGGATTGTGGTAGAGGTAGCTCCAAAGTGTTCTTGACGTGTGTCATCAAACGTTGGAAAGGGAACTGTCCTTACATGAGTTCTAGGGGAAGGTGAAGTGCCCGCTGGCGGGTGGTGAGTCTTGATCTCCATTGGCTTGGCCTCTTAGGGGCAGTTGCCGATGTATCGTGATTTTCGTCTGCTTCTGTATGGATCCAACCGTTAGAGGCATCGGGGCTTGCGGTCTATCCAACGGGAACTGGTATTTGAGTCTAGCCTTGGAGGCTAGACTCAGGATCTTGGCCTTGCAGGGCAAAGGACGATGGGCCTATTCAATATGGCGGGTTACAGAGGCAGGTGGGTGACACAATCACTCCAGCTTAGTGTGGGCCGAGGGACGGTACCCGCAGGATTTCCCGAAAATCCAATTCGACCATACGCGACCGTATCAACTATGGAAATACCTTGTCATCGAAATAGTTTGACGGAAGGACATTCACAACAGATCACTGAGGAACATGAATGATGCATTACCCTGCTAAATGATATGCCCTCCACCTACTTATTTCAAAGAGGCTATGCTGAATAGGCAGCTGAATTTAATGAGGTTTAGATTTGTTGTTCATCAAATTTTTCAACCTGTTTTCTGGGTTTGGTTGATATTATTTTGAATGAATATGGTCTTTTCGTGTGTAATTTTATGGCACAATAAATACTTATTATTATCATTATTGCTTCGACACCTCCAGCTCAAGTACGTAAAGAAAAACTAATTGCAACTAACATTTGACAGTTCCTGTTTATCTCATCCACTTCCGATCCCAATCTTCCAGGATCACCAGAAAGGAAACTCATCCAGTTTGCGGAAAAGTGAAAATCAAGGAAAACAATCGACTATTGACTCTCCGGTAAACAAGAAGTGAAGCGCAAACCAAACAGGCCACCAGACAAACAAACAAACGAAGTGGACGCTGCCACAAGCTGACGTTAAAAACAAAAGGCTGGCGAATAGATGTGTTCGAAACAAAAGCTCCGGACACGGTAGTTATGTCGCATCTAGTTGGCGCTTTTGTTACGCCTCGTTACCGGTTCATGTCACATCGCCCTGTCACATTAACTCGCTACAAATGTTTATCGAGATATTGTTCTTGGGAGTTATTAAAGAGGGGACGATTATTCCTCCTTTGTGTCGGCGTTAGTGGGGCATGCAGACGCTAAGACTGTGAAAATATTTGAACAACTGCTAACGAAGGTTTTGAAATACTTTTAGAGAGAATTACGCTGGCGATTTTTCAAGAAGGGAACGAACCTACTGGCATTTTTTGGGTCTCGATTTGGAGGTTCATAGGATTCCATTTCATTTTTGAATTTCTTTCTGCCACTGATTACCTTACTAAAATTACAATTTATATATGTGATTGTGTGTTTTTTTTTGTGTTAATTCATTAGCCACAAATTACGTAAGTAATGTGATGTGAAATTACAATAGTGATTGTAACAAAGACGGTAGGTACACAGTAAATTTGGTTGAATAAAAACTTTGGTAATAATCACAATTTATGTGTCATGAGAATAAGAGTGACATACATGAGAATTTATGTTATTTCTCAGCAGAATTAAAATTGATATGATTCTGCATACATCATGTAATTTTACATAAAATTTCAAGTAAATTTCATCCTGTGCTAGGTAATGCGAGTTTGTGGACCTGCTTATGATGTGTTAACCTTGTTATCAATGGACTTTCAAAGTTTAAAAATTCACACTGTTAATTTTCATTTTTTCTCTCTCTTCACAAAGTATTTTCACACTTTCTACTGTAATTTCATAATGTAAATTTACATCTTACATACTGTATTACTGCAAAGTAATATTCACATATTTCATTGACGTTTTATAATCTTTCTTCAAAGTAACCACTATCATTTTACAATAGATTTTTACATATTTCATTCTCGTTATGATATAGAAATGAATTCATCAAGAGCCTTCAGTTAAATCCAAGTGAAATATAGAAAAAAACAACCCTAGATGCATGTTTGGGGTTAATATTTCGTAGTGCTATTTTCGATAAGAGTCTCAAATAGACAGACAGACGGTTAAACGTTGCATCGGGAGTTTTCATATAATATATAGTGATATGCCAAAATTTCCATAGCATTCCATACATTGATATTTTTAAAACAATTCATAATATTTTCTGAAAAACCGAAAAATAAAATATAAATTCCAAAGGCCATTCATGTTTTACAAAACACTTAAGTATTATCCAGTTTTTCATTTATTTTTATTAATATTCAGTTAAGAAGATAAAGTGTCCATATTGATTTTACTTCATAGGGCGTATACTTTATCAAACTATACAGCTTTATGTAGCTTCATTATTTAGCTTTCAGTGAGTTGTCTGTATAGTCGAAGTAACCTGTACTCTGAATCATTAAAGCTATCGGCATCCCAAACGCCAAAAAACCAATACAGATACATAAAGCCGCTGCCAACTAGTCCACGTGGACTGAAGAACTGGCGGTTCCTATTGGATAATTTTTACTAACCGAGTATTATGATTGGCTCAAGAGACATGAAATTAAATTTGAAGTTACGGTGACGAATAGAATATGGGGATGAATCGCCATTGTGTCGTTAATGTTCAGTTCATGAAATGATCGCGCTTTGAGTGTTGAAATTCGATATTTGTGCAGTTATAGTTACCTACTCAAACGCAGACTTCCTGTGTAGTGATTCCAATAGTGATGGTTAACAATGTGAAAAAGAGATATCAATGAGATTTCAATGTATATAAGAATCTACATCTCAAGTTTGGTTTCGGGGGAAACAAACTATTACAAGCGACATCATATTTGGCCGAAATTCCTTTCTCAACTGTACGTAAAATAATTAAAAAAATCTTATGAACGCAACACACCTTTGTGATACGGGATTACCAAAACATTCAGATGTTAGTCTAATAAAATCATTGAAAAAACAATATACAAAATATACGAATATACAAATATACAAAAGCAATGAGATTCCTACAACTGAATTCATAAGGAAGAAATTGAATACGTCCGGTTATTACGTGAGCTGCTGTGACAAAACTCTTCAGAATTGGATGAAAAAACTAGGATTTAGATTCAAATTAGTAAAAAAACGTCAAGCATTTATGTAAAACAGAAAAGTAGTGGAATTGCGTAACAAATATTTCGAACAAATAACTAAATACAAACAAGAACAAAGGCAAATTTTCTATTTGGACGAAACTTGGTGTGACACTCACGACACAGTTATGGAAGGGTGGACTGATGGTTCGACAATGTATGCGCCTAACACGCCTGCAAACAAAGGATCGCCACTAATAATTGTGCATTGCAGAGTAAGTGAAGGATGGGTTCAGAATTATTTGAAATTATGTGGAAAAACTTGAGGACAGCAATGTTGCCTATCATAAGAACATGGAAGGTAATATTTTTGAGGAATGATTTGAAAACACATTGATCCAAAATTTGGATGCTTCCTGTTATTGGCGACAGCTCATCAAAGTATCGAATAAAAATTCGTAGAAAGACCAAGAACCAATTACTCGAAGTTATACAGACCAAAAAATTTGAAAAAGTGTATGCCCTTGAGACTGAGACTTAGAGATAATATCGTGTTTAAAATCCCCAAATCGGTATTTCGCAAATCAACGTTAAATAATGCATTTATTATTATCATTACCTAATGCCTGGTTAAGTTTTCGAACTGTTTCGGAGGCACATGAACAGGATAAATATATAGAGTACAAAATTCTCTGTCGATCAGTTTGTTCCATGACACAGTAGAATAACTATTTACAGAGATATTATGGAGGTACAAACACTCTATATATTTCACGGCAAAACTTGCCTTCCAATTTCCCATCGATCCGACAATTTTCCTTCTCTCCGAGTTTGGTGTCTCTATACAGTTTCCACAGGCTTACAGTAATCCGCCGCCAAGTCTGGTCCTTGTTAGTGGAATACCCCACCCATTAGGATACGATAACAGTTGAAGCCCGCATTTATTCGAGCAGATTTTCCGGGTTTGTTTTCCAGCTAGCCGAGTTTAGTAGTAGTGTCTCTAATCAGATTTCGAAGGATTCAGGACGAATTTACTGTCAATCTTGATCTCTGTTCATAATCCGAGGAAATAACAAGGGATTGTTGTTTTTCCGACTGTATCCACCAGCACGTATCCATCGAGCACATGTAAAATAGGGGTCGGTCACGCCGTGAAAATATTTATTTGCCAGATGTGCGAGTTTCCAAGTTCTGTTCGGGGGTCTAAAAATCGTACAGATTAGAAAAAGTTTACTAGAGATATTTGAGAGGATCCGGCTCGAAGGACCATATAGATAGGTCGACATTTACGATAATCATATTCGTGAATCGAACCACAAGATAAGTGAAGATAACCTCAGAATCCTACTTACATGTAATAAAGAAAGAAAAATGAATCTGTTGGAGGCCATGAAAATTAACAAATCAAAAACTAGAAACATATACCTCTTAACGAGCAACTTGATTTGTGTAGGTCACTTCTCTTGAATTTATGAGTTTAACAATTTTCAGGGTGGTATTTCAAGTTGGCATCCCGTGTCTCAAATACCTGTCTTTGCAGCATACCTGAAAATTCTAATAAAATCGATATTTCAAAATTCAGATTTCAGTTTTATACTTGATAATGGGGTCAAACCCGAAACCGGTCGTATAAATAAAATTTACCAGTGGTATTCGAATAAAAGAGTTTTTATTCTTTTCATTTACATGAAGAAATACATATTCCTCTTGGTAAAAACAACCCTGAATACGTGTGGGGTTAATTTTTGGAGTGATGTTTGAAAATACCTAGAAATAGACAGGCAGACGGACAAACATCTTCGGCTCGAAGGACCATAAAACGTTCGAAGGCATTACTTATATTATTGAAGATATTGGAATGGACGACACTGTTAGTTTTTTCTGCACTGATAGTTTTTGTTGAATACAGTTGTCGCAGAACAAAAAGTAGACACTTGGGAAGTGTCACTTCCTCAGGAGTTATTATTCAGTCGTTCTTGATCACTGTGTTCCAACATGGTTTATTTTCCTGAAGAAAGAATAGAAATTGTTGCAACCTATTTTCGAAATAGTAATGTGCTAAAGCTGCTGCAAGAATTTATAATACGAATCATCCAGACCAGAACATGAGCCAGTTAATGAATAAGTTTCGAACTTCAGGTTCTGTTCACAATAGAAAACATGAAGTATACCGTCCTGTCAGAAATGACGGAGTTGAAGTTGCAGTTTTAGGACATGTATAATCGACAATCTATCAGACAAGTAGCTATAGCTCTGGTGTATCAGCTACTAGTGTTTTTCGGATTTTGAAAGCCTTTCAAATTAAGGCTAGTTCAGGAATTAAACGAAGATGATACTGATTTTTGACTTCAGTTTCCTGAGGTGTTCAGCGAGATTTTGACCAATAACCCAAATCCATTATACAATACATGTTTTTCAGACGAAAGTTTTTTCATGGTGAAGTGAATAGACATAATTGTCATTACTGAAGCAATGTGAATCCTCATTTGGTGATGGAAACATATTCACAAGCTCCACAAAAATTAAATGTCTGGGCCGGCATTCTTGGTAATCATATTATTGAACCATTCTTAATTGAAGGTAATCTCAGTTGAGACACATACTCAAATCTATTATAAGATTGTGTAGATCTTATGATTACACAAATTTCAGAAAACGATGAAAATTTATTACAAAAGAAATAACATTCCGGCAGGATGGTTCACCCCTACACTTTGATGTTCGGGTGAGACGAACGTTTTCCAATGCGTTGAATCGGCAGAAGAGGTCCAGTAGAGTGGCCAGCTACATCACCCGATCTCACACCGATGGACTTCTTTCTGTGGGGACACCTGAAGTCGAAAGTGTACTCTACTAAGCCTACAAATCTAGAAGACCTGCGACAGAGAATTGTTCGGGAATGCCGATTGTTGACACTGGACATCTTGAATAATGTACGGAACGCTTTCGAGAGTAGGCTGTATTATTGTATGAAACTAGGTGGAGGTCATTTTGAACAATTCATCCGTTGATTTTGTTTCTACTGATATTATTTGTTACTGATTTCCTCATTAACATGAACGACAGCGAATTTAATGTCTCAATAAGGAATGTACCAATTTCGAAAAAAATTAAAGGGGTAATAGAGGGACAAAATACCTTTCACATGATGTATCACTTAACCCCCGTGCTATTCATTGATTTTCATATCAGAACAGAATAAGTCCCCCTAGAAATAAAAATTGATGTGTTTTTTTGTAATTTTTTGATTACATATCCATTTCTGACTTAAGGAGAGGTCAAGTATTCGTAGGAACGCCCTGTATAATGCCAAATTTTTCAGGGTTTGAATTGTTTTTTAATACTTATTGATTATTTACTCAATACAGTTTGTGGTTAAACCACCTCAAGTGAAAATACGGTGATTGTGTTAAACTTTAGTATTGGTTTTTGAGTTTACGGGTATACGAGAAGGATCTTGTGAAGGACCTAGGGCCTCCACTTTTGACGATTTCGATAAAAAGTTTCTCTACTTTTCTCTACTCAGTTTCACTGAGTAGAGAAAAGTATCTTCTGTATAATTCAGTGTTCATATAGAAGTATTTGTTTCGAAAGAATTTTTTTCTTTCGTATAATTCAATGTTTATATGAAAGTAGCTGTTTCAGGAGGACTTCCTTTCAGTTTGTGTCTGAAAGTTACCTCTTTGCATGATCTACACATCCATGTATAGAGTTAGTTATTTTCAAATTGATAACTTCCTTCCTTTCTTTGGAAGATTCCCTCATCGTTTTTTTGTACCTAGATGGAGTAGTAGAAAGCCAAAAACTTTCTTTCCCAAAAATTAATCACTTCTAAAAATATAACCCATCCAATTCAACCTTTATATATTCTTCATTTATATTGAAATAGGTTATAATGTTTCTTACAGTCTCATGGAAGGATCAAAACAAAATGGTTAAGGATTTTGCGGCCAAGATTTTCAGTGTCACTTTTTTCCGGGATTTTTCAAATTTCTTCCCGAAAAATGATGATACTGAAAACGTCCATCTCGAGAGCCTTAACCTTAACTTCTATGGGGAAGAAATGTGGCGACTATATAATCAACTTGATAAAAGTAGGAAACGTAAAGCACACTTACTGGAAACGTTGACATTTTTATGTCGCTGACGGGAAAGAAATTTAAAAAAAACGACACTGTGACACTGATCAAATATAGTACCTAATTCAATTGTTTTCTTTGCTGGATGAACATCTGTTCCTAACGAGCCACCTTGTAAAAATAATTTCCACTATGCCACTACCAGTATCGAATCAACGTTTCGTAGATTAAAGGCCCAATAAATCCCTAATCGATCTATAGCGCAAAGAAACACGTTATTCATTACCCGCCACCGAAGTGACTATAGAAAATGTAACGTGTTAACGCCATTTATTCAAATTTGGAGTTATTTCGTCTTTGACATCAAGTCCAGATGCTCCTTTCTTGGGAGTTCGGAGCATTATAGGCGTGTGATACCGGGAGTTGATCAAAGGGGCGAGAATTGAATCTGCAGGGGTGGCGCATTGCCGACGATTCTGTATCGAAAGTACAGGGTGGTCCAAGACTGCGGATTCCTTGCAAAACTTTACTTTTTGCCACTTTGCCAACGTAGAGGAAAACTGCAATAGAAGCAGAATCGAATACTCAGAAAAACTAGGCCAAATAGAAGAGCATCCTTCAAGTGGTGATTCATGAAAGTATTGCCAAATTCATACAAAACATGTGGTTAACTTTCAATGGATGGAAGGAAATAATAATTTCATAAAAAACCATTTTCCAGTCATATGGAGTAGTTTCAAGTTAACAAATTTTCAAGGATTGGGGAAAAAGAGCTGGTCTAAATAATTATTACTGCCACAAAGCCTCAGTAGATCATAACATTATCCTTAGGTGGACTAAAGGCACGACAGGAGTAAAGGTAATCGCATTGCCGACTCTTTGTCCAAGGAAGTGGCTGGACTAAGAATTTTAGGACCCAGTGGCACCTACGACCTGCAAACGTCACGCCCAGGCTCAATCCCTAAAGAGATGGGATGAAATGAAAGGATGTAATCTTGCCAGGATTACCTTTGGCGACCCTGGGAAGCTGGCGCCAAAGAAATATCTGGCGATGACCAGGAAAAATTTACGCGTAACAGTAGGATTTCTGACTGGTCATTGTCAAC
>WOGN01006578.1:0-12360 GCA_015342105.1 Leptinotarsa texana | reverse complement strand
GATATAAGGAGATGTATCCTAGTGATCTGTCCACCTCCCTAGAAAGGACAGGATGGACGATGACCCAGGAGAACAACTTCTCGGCAAGATGTACAATGGGTCACATGCGGCCAAAGTGCTGTGGGCCTACATTCATCCTCCCTACTCTACAGATACGTTCTTTCGAAATATCTATACAAACAACTGATCCGATAGAGCATATGCAATATTTCTGAATATGTTTTATCGTTTTAGCGTTTACCTTTATTGGACATTCGATATAGGACGTTTAGATTGTTTCCAAATGATTTGGGTACTTATTATTAAAATAGAGAAAATTCAGGTTTTTTGGCAAATTTCTATTCTGGACAACAAAATTCAGTAATAAGATGTTATAGAAATTGTTTTTGGGGGAAACGAAGCAGTCTCGTGAAGTAAAGAAAAACTAAAAATAGATTTCCCAAAATAATTGTAGACCTGAAAATTTGGTTTTACGTTAAACTCCTACACAGAGGGTCATGAAGATTCCAGACTATTTTTTACTGCAAGCTATTAAATTTAATATATTTTGATCGATGTCTAGAACGAAGAATTATCTACTAATCTTATGAGAAGTGGCTTTTTCTTAAAAAGATTAAACATTTTTAAGCTAACTTCGACGATGGGGCTGACATTTAAGAATGACATATTTGTTTCTAGAATGATAACATCAAGCGAAAGTATCGCTTCAAATTGAATTATTTGTCTTATAGCTCTTTCATAATTTCTTGGGCCACCCTATAAGTCCTCATAAGACCCCACGACGTGTATTCCCTTCTATTGTATCAGGATGTTCGACGTCCTTATTGGGCGTCTCATCTCCACTTTTCGGTACATCATGACAATTGAATCTGAAACAGATCGATATACATACAGATTGACTCCCGATGGCGATACCAGTGATACATTATAGCGTGTTGAAGGATGAGGCTGTTTGGAAAATGGGGGAGTTTGGAGGAAGGGGAACGCTGTCGCACATCTCGAACAGACGTAAATATTATGACTGAATTCCTGCAGGTGCCTACTTTTTTGTAGATGTCGAGGTCTTTTCTTACGGTTGTCCACTACAGAGGCGGTTCTTGGGAAAATTCCAGAATAGGCAGGATAACTTTTATTTATTACATTCGTTTAGTGTACAAAATGAATCATTTTCAAGTTATAGTAGGTGAAAAATTTGAAGAGGAATTTTATGGAAAACACTATAATCTTTCACCCAATTACTCCGCAACAAGGATTAATACTGAAAAAGTAACTGACAAAATGACAAAATATAAATTCTCTTTGAATCCCATGAAGCACTGACGGTAGAATTGTTCGATATTTATGAAAGACGAATTAATGTTTTTTTTTCGATATTCACCCCACTGTGATATTTCATTGTTTTAATTACTCCCCTTTTATTTTCGCTTAGATATTTATAGATCATTTAAATAATAGTTATATCACAACAAATTCAGATTTTTTATTAACCATTTGCAGCCAAGCTGTGCTTGGATATGGCAAGTCATATTACACTTAGTAGCACATAATGCTATGCAAAACAATTAAAAAAAAATTGGAATTCAATGGATTATTTTGAAAGTAAAACATTCATACAAAGGACATACTGTAAGTAATAAAATAAATTAGGTATTTTTGCAATAGTTCACAAATTTCTGAAGGCTATAGAAAGCATTCATTGTCAGCATTTTTTGATTTTTTTCTTGAAAAGAGAGTACGATAATTCTTCTTTTGTTGAGTTTGATACTTCATGTTGATTGTTTTATCGTATAAAAAGTTTAAATGCGTAATTTCCGCTTGCAAACTATAACTATCAGTGTCACTCTTTTACAATCTTTCAAATTAATTATCAATAAATAAAACCCTAAGGGTCCGTAGTTAAAAAAACAATAGAAATGACTTTCAATTGTTTCTTATAATTCAAATCCAAATTTTTTTCTGCAAAAAATGATTTCATTACTTGAACTTTCACCAAAAAAATGTTTTCTCCTTTTTCTTATCAGTATCAGGATTACCTTCGTTTCCCACATTTTTAAAAGCATTTATTAAATTACCTGCTGAACTCTCTATAGATGAAAAGTGATTATTTAGAAAATCATCAATAAAAGTAACTAAACTCTTCAATAAATTAGCAGTATTAGATAAGTACAAATTTGGATTATTCAAAACTTTGGTTTGCTAATTGCATTACATCGTTTTAACATTTATGACCCCATTATTATTAAATGAGCGTTTCTGTATCAATTCCTTTTTTTTTAATAATGACGAAGCTTCGTTTCTAGGTCCCACTTTTGTTGTTATTGTTATTCTCAAATATTTTTATACAAAGACATCAGAAAATTATAATTGATGTGCTTTTACTAGCAGATCTAATTTATATTACCCCTTTTTTTGATTTTTGACAACAATTTGACATTTGGTTTCACCGATGGTTAGAACACATATTATATGAACGCGTATTATGAACTTAACAGCTCAAATACTGTTCGTTGTGTTGACTATTTAAATTTCTATCCTTACCCGTAAGAGTTAATCCTTGAAAAGATATATACTTTATTGTAGCTTCTATTCTTATGAAAAATATCTCCCTAAAACTCTACTAGTTTCAAAATATATTTTTTATGTGCTAAAGTGCATATAGATTTCACTTGTTTTTTTGATTTTTCACGCAAATCAACAATTTGTGAAATATTTTTCCAATTACCATATTCACACGTAGAACCTAAATAATTTTTACATTTTCATTTTGAAACTGTTCACACAGAAAGCAAAAATCTGAGTTGAATTGTAGATCATGAATCAACCAATAAATTTTAAACGGTTTTACTAAACCGATTCATTTAATTGCGTTGTTTGTTTGGGTCAAATTTACTAATTGAAGTTTGATCCTCTTCCTGTTGACAGATTGATCTGATATTTGGTACATACATTTAGTTGTGATGACAATACAATTTATTAAATTCTGTATCATAGTAAATCCAAGATGACCGCAGCTACAAAAGGGTGGATTACATAAATATTTTTCCACAACTACCTCAATATGGGGATCAAATGACGGCTTGACTAGTAGAATAGTAGTACACTTTGAAAAATATGCAAATTCAAGGTAGCCGCAGCTGCAAAATGGCGAATAACATATTTTTTCACAAGTACGCCAAACGATTTTATAATTTTTTCATCTTATCAATACCGTAGATTATTGGGAAGAGTGATGTGATGAATGCTACCTAGGACCTTCCGAATTATTTTTTGGTTTTTACTACATTATAAACATCGTTATTTTTTTGAAAAAAATCAATTCACAATTTGAGACGGAAGTTTTAAAGTAAATTTTGGGTTTTGATAACGAAAAAAGATTGTTTTGCGAAACGTCAACCACTAAAAAAAAGCTTAGTAGTGAAATTTATTTTTTTTCTTTTGGTTTTTTCAATTTGAAGCCAAAATTAATTGATACGAAAAGTTATTGACTAACTGGACTCTTTAGTGGTTTTTATTAGGCAGTAACTTTTTGGGGTGAACTTTTCAGTTTATTACACTTCAGCAGATCCTGTATTGATTTAGCTTTGTTTATTTTTCAGATTGTGGAAGGTTATGTACCCAAAAAACATTGAAAACAATCTTTATATTTCAATCTGGTGCATGGCGGTATATTATGCTAGAAAACACGTCACAATATAACTTTTGCACAACTGTTGTAGGCAAAATCACAACTGATACAGCACAGATCCGTATTATTGTATTTTTAAAAAATATTTGTAACATTTACTCAGCCCATTTAATCCAATAGTTTGTCGGCCGCCATGTTGGATACCTTTGAAAATTTATAATTGTAAGTTAGATTGAAGTATTGGATAGCTGTCTAAGTGATTTTCGAACAGTAATCCACTTGAAAACCAGAAATTAGTTCATTTAAATTCACAGTACTGTTCGTCGTCTTCATTTCATTCAGGTACATTCCAGGTACAGACATCGATCAGTCATACTACTATTATATCTATTCACTGATAGCTACAATAAACTTCGATTGTTCGTTCGTTCACAATAAAAGTTACACTTTTCTCGGGTGAAAGTAGAAAATACCAATTTATGATATGAGTGTTAAGAGTAAGGCTTTATTTTGTGAGTAAAAAAGTTTGCGAAACGAGCGTAGCGAGTTGAGCAATTTCACGAACAAAGTAAAACTTACTTTTAACACAAATATCATACGAAGTTTTTTGTACAACTGTTTGTTTTCATAATAAAATAGTTAAATTTAATATTTTTGTGAAAACATATTTCGTCATCTCTTGTCAGTTAACTATTCTCGTATTATCGCATTTGCTATGAAGTGACGGTATCAGGTGACGCCGAAATTACCTGGTTACCAACAAACAGTATTGTTTACAGCTCACGCGTTCTATTTGAAGTCACATTACTTACAGTTCTCGCTGGTGTTTAGTGTCTTGCATAATGAAGAACAATAGTGACGAATTGTGTGTCCCTGACGATATTGAAGAGGCTCAGCAGTACGACATCGCATATTTTAATTTTCTTAGCTGGTGTAGACTCAATAAAATCGAAAGAAATTTTAGGAAGCCGTCTTCTTAGCCTATCTAGAAGAGAAATCAAAAATATGGAACTCGTCAACTTTGTGGAGCAAGTTTTCAATGGTAAAGTCGAGTGCGCTCGTTAAAAATGGTGCTAATATAAACAACTATTTCAAGGTTATAGCATTCTTAAAGCGAAAAAATGAAAGTTATAGGCCCAAAAAATCAAAAACTACTACGTTTGAACAAGTCCAGAGGTTTTATAAATGAGGCACCAGATGAAAAATATTTGATGATAAAAGTTGTTACTATTTTCGGAATATATGTTGCCTGCCGGCGTGAAGAGCTGTACCATTTATTGATAGGAGACATTTAACATTGATTGTTCAAATTCAAAATACAAAAACGAAAATAGGTCGTTCTTTTTGCATTGTTGCATTATAAATGCAGTGTCAACCCAGTTGTTATAAACATGTTTGGGATAATGCTCTCTACCATTGCTGAGCTTCTGAACTTCCCGGAACCTAAGGAATATTCAGGTTACTGTTTGAGAAGGTCTTCTGCTTCTTTGCTAGCAGAATCAGAAGCAAATATAACGGATATTGAGAAGCACGGAGGATGGAAGTCTACAACAGTAGTGTAGGGTTACATCGATCAATCTCCAGTATTACATCATCGTCCTCTTCACTTCAAGGAATACGTGTTAATGCCCATGAAATTGTCAATTCAGCGAGTTCAAATATATTACAAGGGTCTTCAACATCGCAAAGCATTGACATTCTTATTGTAAGTTTCATATTAATGTTCATAAATAATAATAATGTAATTAATGTATATTATACATTTTAACAGAATTTAATCGCATCTATGTCCATTGTTCATAATAAAACTTCCTTGAAAATTGAATATTTATGTTTTGTTTATTGCTATTTGGTCGAAAAATATTGTGTTAAAAACATGTTTAACACGCTACTTTGTATTTTTAATGTACTTTGTATTTTTAATGACAGTTGTATGAAAAAAAGTTTGTATCATCAGCGACGTGAAACATAGCAAACAATAATGTTGAAATTTCAAACTCTCCTATAGTATAATACTCAGATATAAATTGTCGAAGAGACTTTCCATAATACTGATCATATAATACAGTATAATCCATTAAAACCATGTAACCTAATAATTGTATGCATTCAGTCTAATACGTGTTTGACATATCGACTTCATTTAAGAAAAACAGATTACTCATTCCTTTTCAAACTCCATTTCGATACGTTACTGCTTACCCGGCGGGAGAAGGTTTGGGAACTTTTTTTTGATGAGAGCGTTTAGCTTTTTCTACAAAACAAATATAATAGGTATTTTCTTCGATTCCAGACGCGCAGAATTCAGTTTTGCTTTGTAAACTTTCAAAGTGAATCCATGCATTCGAATGTGTATAGTAAACATCAGATCTTGAAAAGTAAATATGGTGGTGAACGAACTTACAGTACCATAACGATAACAACTGAAACTGAAAGTTAGCTTTCGATTCTAAGATAACATCTGAAGAAGTTATTCAATATTTTTCACTAATCGATTGTTTGTTTTATAGGGCAGAAATTCCTTAGTTGAAGTCATCTATTCTTTCTATACCTATATTCAACTTATCCTTTGATTTTTTTAGAATCCCAAGGACTTTTTTCTCACAGTCCACACAACATCTATTTTGTTTGGGAACATAAAGTGGTTTTCGTATGATTTATCATGTACAACTGAGGAAATGATTTTGTTTTTTGATATTTGGATAATTTGTTCAGTAGTAGGTACGCATGGTTTTGTGTTGCAGGAGGAGTACAGGATGTACATCTCGACATCACTAGGTGAACGACATATTGAAACGAGAAATGGTGTCAGCGGATGTTCCTGCAATTCTGGAACCCTTAGGTACCAGTCAAGATGACATACTAGACGATATATCTCTAATACCATGGAAATATGGTAAACCTGTGGTATGGGAATTCACTTGCGTTGACACGGTTGTGGCTTTCTATTTAGCCGAAAGTTCCAAGTCTGCTGGAATTGCAGCATTGTCTGGCGAAAAATTAAAAGGAAAAAATACCAAAATCTTGGTAACAACTATCTGTGCCATCCAGTAGTGGTTGAAAATTTTGGTGTTTATGACTCGGAGTCTTTATTATTCGTTCATGAATTCGGAAGGAGAACAGGCCAAGCAACCAAAGATTATAGTTCCATTTCTTTTTTGATAGAAATACTTAGTATTGCTATTTAACGTGGTGATGCTGCTTCGGTCCTTGGAACTATTTCTCCTTCATTTAATTTTGATGAGATCATGCATTGCTCTCATTTCAGTATGGAACAGAAATCTCTTCGAAACAAGCGGAGATACGGGAATATTCATCAGTATCCTATCAAGGTTAATTCGCATCTTTTTCAGTGCGATCAATGGACTCAGGTCATTCCTGCCCCCCAAATATAAGCTGCAGTCCTAGTGGTTCTGATTACCCTTCAGAGGAAGAGCTTCATGAAGCAAGAGCCGAATCGATCCATCTACGAAACCCTTCATCACTTAGAAGTAGACAGTTGTCCTGAAAATCTTAAGAAGAAAATTGGAATAGATAATTTAGGAAACACTTGCTATATGAATAACATTTTACAAGTGTTGTTCATGATGAAGAATTTCAAGAACAAGGTTTTAATGATGAACGAGAATGTTTCCTACTTATTCACCAAACTCAAACAATTGTTCATACAGTTGCAGATTCGAACGAATGTATCATCTTTTCCGATAACCGATTTCCTGGAGTGTTTAAAGTCTAATAGATACTCGTTAGAACAACAGGATTGCTCCGAATTCTTAGGGTTTTTGTTGAATACTCTTCGTGAGCAAAAAAATAACAGAATGAATACTTCTGATCGCTCTGGATTGAGTGATTTCTTACAGTCTACCTCGTCTTGTATTTGTAGATATTTTGCTGGAAAAATCCCCACTTGTTTACTTTGTAGTAAATGTTCAAGAGGTAGCAAAAACGTATGCCATTTTCAAGAACTTCAACTAGAACCAGTCCGTGCAAAGCTTATTGTGAACTTTTAACGGGTGATGATCAACTGTATTGACAAACATGCGCCAAAATTAACTGACTATCATAAGGAAAGTACATATATCTAAGGCACCAGTTAATCTAATAATGACACGTATGATCTTCAAACATGACTCAACCTCTGACGGATGCACTAAACTATTAGGAAAGTTTGAAATAGATGAACACTTCAATCTAGCAGATCACAATTATATTCTTCACTGTGGTTCTGGCGTTGAATCAGGTCATTATTACGCATTAGTTAAAGACGGTAGTTTGAATTTATTGGGGTCTCAGGAGACACCCTACATTTTGTTTTATGAAGGAGAGATCATTGGCATATCAAAATCTTCAGATGATGTGATGCTGCAGGTTTTTCTGAGTTTTCCTGTAGCTGAAACAACAAATGCGCCAATGGAATCAATGAAGAAGTACCGGAGTACCAATCAATTTTTATTATTTCATAATTTCATGATTTGTATGACTTCATATTTTCTATCAATTATAATTTGGTAGTAGTAAGTTGTAGTAGTCAAACCTTTTGCTCGGATATTCAAAGATTGCTTGTTTAACACGCCACTGGGAAATTATTGCAGACAAGACCTTCATATCACTTTCGTGCTGTCATTTCCCGACTACATTTATGGATGAACACTCATGAGAAGGTAGTAGTTATTTAGTAGTTACCATATAATATATTTTTTATACATATCGAATATATGTGCAAAAAATTAAGTATACTCGGCTCGCTCCAACTGGAAATAATTCTAGGTGTTAGACTGATAATACTGTACTGAGTGGTTCTCCTTTTATTATTAAAATGAAAGAAAAAGAGAAAACAAATTTTAAATAGTCATATGGAGGAGATCTGACGCCCCATGCGCAACGGAAAAATATTTAACAGGTCAGTACCTTAGCAAATTGTCACCAATGTACCTAAGGCGATCAGTGGCCTTTCAGGCAAATATTTCCGACAGGAAAATTCATCCCCACCCTCTGGAAGACCAGCAAGAATTTTCAACGATCAATTTTCATGTACCGAGAGAATAAGGTTAGGTATTTTTTTTGGAACTAAGATTTGTCTCTGAGAGGCTCGACTCAAACAAACTTTTGCAGACTTGAAATACTATTTTATCAAGAGATTTCAAAATTTTGCATAAACATAGCATGGATGTTTGCAAAAAAATGGCAATTCAAAGCGAAGTTGCGATTTTAACAGCAGTGCTGTCTCATATTGTACATATTGAAGCATACTCATATTGTACAGAGGGGGCCAAATTAGACAATTTTGAAGGGAAACTCGGGTTTTCTAACTAGATAGATGAAAACTGATGGCTATGTCTCAGGGTAAAGTTTTATGACAAACTTAATGGTGAAAACCGCATATCGATATCTATCATCTATCATGCATTTCCAAAAAGTTGCTGTAACTTTTTACTATCAAAAATTTCTTGTTCCTATGAAAACATTTTCAGATCACTTTTTTACATAGATTTCGATGGTGTGAAAAACTAATTTTTTCAAATGAGATATCAACGGTTATTGATGGAAAACTATTTTTTATGAGATATCCTGTATTTTTCTGCATATTTCAATGGAGCTCAAAATAACTTTTTAAAAAATGTAGCACACTTGATGTGTTGCTAGAGTCATCTTTGAAATACAGAGCTTTGAGGTTTTTTCACGTAGACTTTTAAACGCACACTTTGATTATGTAGGCTTTAGACGACGACGCGACGCGGAAATAAAACAGAAAGAAATTGTTCAATAGTAGCTATCAAATGTTGAGAAAATTCTCCACAACAGTAATCAAAACGCATACTTTCAATGAAACTTTCAATTTATACTATATATACTACTAATATATGAAATTTCAACAATAAAATAATAATGATGACGAATAAACAATGAAATATATTCTTTCAGAGAAGGTGTTCGGAACGTCTACTAGTTTCTCCTACACACAGGCGACACCTTTCCTGAAAGTTTTTTGCCGAATTAGTTAGTTCAGTAGGAGTCAGAGAAGCGAACTTTGCATCACGGTCGTTTTCAATTCGTATCAATTGGCGAGCAATTCAAAAATAAAATCTTTCAACCTTCCCCAGAGATAAAAGTCCTTAGGCGTTAGGTCCGATGACCTGGCTGGCCAAGGTTGGGTCCAATTATTACCAAAATTTGGAGGAGGTTTGATTGAAATTCTACTTTCATGGGACAATTTTTAGCTCTTCCCAAGTAGTTCGTTTAACGACGGAGGAGGTTCGATTGAAATTCTACTTTTATGGGACAATTTTTAGCTCTTACCAAGTAGTCCGTTTAACGACGTACAAATATTCCTTGGAGTAACTTTTTCTTTTTTTTTGCCCACTCCGAAGATTACTTTATTTTTCTTATTTTGTTCTCTTTTTAGGTGGTCCACTTCACCTTCACTGTTTCCAGTTCCGATACTGAATTTTTCAGTTCTTGGACTTTGAGTAAGGGTCTAGTCTCACTAGCTCCAATATAATTTTTAATTTCGTTTCTATTTTTTAGTATCTCGTCATTTATTTCCTTGTTTGATTTATCAACCTCAGGAATTCTTATGCCCCGTCTTAAGTCTCTCTTAACAATTGGAACACCCAGTAGATATATTGTGTTGGACTTTTCAATGAGTTTTTTTCAGTAACCAAATTGATATGACCCTAAGCGGTAGTTTGGGTTTTTTTAAAAGTATTGCAAGACATGCGTATAGGTCTATATGTTATCAGTTGTTGTACATATGAATTTTTGTAAAATATTAGTTGGGTACAGCTTTTGATGAAGTTTTCTTCTTTATATTTCTATCTTTCGAGATCAGATATATATGCAGAATAACTTACTCAATATTGTTTTGGTAATGTTCGATTACACATATCACAGTGGTGAACCGAATTCGTCTAAGGCAGATGCAGTACTCGATGTTTATTGAATGAATGAATGAATGAATGAATACTTTATTTATCATCGGATAATCAAATTACAATGTATAAAAAAAATATAAAAAATAAAAGAATAGTATGGAACATGTTAAAATTTTTACACAGACCTATATATACATATACACAAATATACACACACAGATATATACCTACATACACAAAATAATATCATAATGAACCCTTATCAGGGACCACCTATTTTATACATATATACACATATACAAACATATAAACATATACACACACACATACATATACATACACATACACATTTATAATGTTCAATTCGTCACATATTTTTTCAATTTTGTTTTAAACAATTTTATGCACGAAGATTCTTTGATATCACGAGGAAGTACATTGAATTCAACAATACCTTTGAAAAAGACAGATTTCATCGAACTAGCTTTAGAGGTTGGTTTTATATAGAAATGCATATTACTTGCAGTTCGTGTTGCTCGATCATGGATATTGTTCACAGGAATCAATGGACACTGTAAATAATTGAGCAGTAAATTATTTATCATTTTGAAATTGAAAGTCATTGTTTCAACATAATGATTTTGTTTCACATTAAGCCAGTTGAGAATATCTACCATCGATTTTATATTCGTGTACCTGTTGCAACCAAGGATTATACGCATTGCTTTATTTTGTAGAATTTGCAGTCTGCCATAATTATATATATTCGTGTAAATTATAGAATTGCAATAGTTGAAATGAGGTAATATCATAGTATTGTACACTGTTATCCGACTAGACTGAGATAAAGATGAAGTTATACGTCTCATGAATCCAATTTTTTACCTATTTTTTTCGGAATATAGTCAATATGTTTATCAAATTTTAGTTGGGTATCAATTACGATTCCCAAATATCTCATTTCCTGGACGCGTTCAATCCGCTGATCATTTATTTTGATATCTAATTCCATACTTAGACATTTTTTATACAGAAAATTATTGCCAATAAACATATATTTACTTTTAGTGTAATCAACTATCAGTTTATTGATTTAAAATTTATAAAAAAGTTGATATATTTCATCATTCAATGTGTTTATAAGATCAGCGAATTCACTCCTATCGAAGTATATCAAGGTATCATCAGCGAAAAGATGAAATTTACATTTCGTCAGAACAGAATCCAAATCATTTACATATAATAAGAATAAAATAGGACCTAAAACACTTCTTTGTGGCACACCATAATTGTTGAGGTGGCACTCTGACTCTATGTTTGCCATTTTGGTTTTTTGATATCTATTGCCCAGGTAACTCGTAATCCACTGAATTACTGAACCCGAAAATCCATATTTTTTTTAGTTTCAATAGTAATATTTCGCGATCGATTGTTTCAAATGCCCTTTTCATATCAATGAAAACTGCACATATTCCAACTCCAAGTTAATGCAAAGCACTCTTCATGCATGATATAACAAATTGAAGTGCTCATTCACACGAATGAGATTTACGATATCCTGATTGGTACGAACAGATAATGTTATTTACATCAATATATTCCAACATTTGATTTAGTACTGCTATTTCTAAGATTTTGTCACAAAACGGTAACATATTTACTGGTCTTAGTTGTTCAGCTAAGTTGGTGTTTAGAATTTTTGGTATTGGAACTATTGTTGAAGTTTTGAAACATTGAGGTACTTTTCCCTTCGATAAACTCAAATTAAATAAATTCAGTAGTGGATAACCCACGATATGAAATACATTTTTGATAACTTCGAGACCAACTTCATCAGTACTATATTTTTTCTTTGTGATTTTA
>WOGN01006577.1:0-12360 GCA_015342105.1 Leptinotarsa texana | reverse complement strand
CTTTCTTTGGAAGATTCCCTCATCCTTCTTTTTTGTATCAAGATGGAGTAGTAGAAAGCCAAAAACTTTCTTTCCCAAAAATTAATCACTCCTAAAAGATATAACCCCTTCAATTGAAATCAAGATGTTTACGATTATTGCAGAAATATTTTATTGTATTTTCGGAAAAGTCAGGAAAAAATTAACTCTAAGTAGCACTATTAATAGGACCCCTTGATCTATATGAAGTAGAAATTGGAATATACGCCAAAACATATATTCATTCCCTGGGTTACACAGTTAAAGCTATCCATTTCATAGGAACAATAAATTAAGAAATTCGACAGATTATTTGTCAAATTTAGGTGCGTCAAGTTAACGAGAGGATAATCAGTAACATGTTTCCTAGAGGTGGAGGTGGAGTTTTGCTTGATCCATGTAAATCCCGACTGTGTAAACGTAATCTAAGATATATTTGGTAAATACTTTTAATAGTTTTATTGAAAAAATTACCAAATACAGTGCAAATGAAAATTATTTGTTTACATTGGGCGAAGTCCCAAAGTTGAAAATACGATCAACGCTTGTTTTTTGAGAAAATTGAATTATGTAAAATGATAGAAACGTTTCGCCCATCCTGTGGGTGGCAGTTGCACCACTAATCCATGAGCCTCATTGATAAAATTGTCACCCTTTGCTGTGTACCTCAATAACAACCCACATACACTTAGTTTTACCGGATTATCGACTGAAAACAACACACAAAACAACATCGACTGGAAATTGAATATTACGTACATCTGCTGCAGGATCGATGGGAACGTATCCAATTGGCTCACATTCCTGCATAACATGAAACTCCGCCGAACATTCTCACGTACACTTATTTCCAAGGAAAATTTTCCTGCAATTGATCCACTTGAACGATTTCGGCCTGAGGGCCTGTGCGCGCATTCACGGGTTCTCGGTAACTGCCTTTTGCAAGGTTGATTCCGGATTGAATCGTAATTCTTGGGGGTGGGTATCGACGTTGCCACGGTCTCGCGACGCAGGAGTAGCAGGAGCGGGTTTTTATTCCTGCTGGAATTTCGGTTGATACAAAGAAACGCGAATAATGGAAATTTTCTGATACCGGATTTTTATGGAGGGACGATGTAAATGGCGGAGAAAATTTAATTGAGCTCTGTGGATCCCAGTCTCACAATTTTTCTCTCAGGCAGTACGGTCAATAAGTCTTCACCCATGCATCATCAAATTATGCATCAGAAATGAATCGACAGAGTAAAAAAAATGTAACGACTTGGGTACTGCTCGGAATAATGTATCTTTTCAATGAAGAGTTGCTTTCATTTATATTTACTGAAGAGTAACTTATTTTGGGTCAATATCATGAAATTCGTCAGCATTTTGTCAATTATTCTGCACATTATACTTTATATTCCATATTCCACCATCCTCGATATCTGCCAATTTGATTATTCCAGTAAACGGAACATTGGACATTTCCAATTTGGGGTTGAAATTCAAAATTACGATACCAAATCCCTTTTCAATTCTAGATTTCTTTCTCAGCAAGACTATTTCAGTGGTTTGTTATCGATTTCTGTCAAAATATATTCGAAATGTTTGATGAATAGTTTCTTTCGAACGAATAACATTGCCTTTGATTTTGGACCATTGATTTGAAAACGGTTCTTCCGACTCGCGCTGTGGTTGCTCATCGTGTATCGACCTAAAATTGATCCCTAGGGTACACCACGATATGAAATTTCTCGTTATTAGACAACTTGGTATAGTAACACCGCAATGACGAAATTGTGGTTTATTCCATTGAAAACTTTCCTTTAATCAATCAGAATAATTGCTTAAAGTTTATGAAACGGTTTTATTTAACTTGCCTTTTTCTTTGTTTGTTTAATTTTTTGTAGAATTGTAAATCCAAGATGACTGTAGCTACAAAATAACGGATTGTTTCACAACTACCTCAATATGGGTATCAAATGAGAGGGCTTGACTAGTATACAAAACAGCAATACACTTTGGAAAATATGCAAATTCAAGATGGCCGCAGCTACAAAATGGCGGATCACATATTACCTGAGGCATTGAATGAACTAAACAGGATGAGAAGAATTGAGTAACTGAAAATTTGGAAACAAAATAAGTACAAAAAAACGTTGAACGTTTTTTTCAATAATAATGATGTAGATAATGTACTGTAAACTGAAAAATAATTTGGAAGGTTCTAGGTAGAAGTCATCACACCACTCTTTAAGCAATCTACGTTATTGATCAGATGAAAAAATGATAAAATCGTTGGTCGTATCGTAACCTGAGTAAATATGTAAATGCTACGATTTCACTAATTCTTTATCTGATAAATACCGTAGATTGCTGAGGAGAGTGGTGTGATGACTTCTACCTAGGACCTTCCGAATCATTTTTTAGTTTTCAGTACATTATCTACATCATTATCATCTTTTTCATAATAAAACCGTCTGACTTAAATAATTTTTTACTTATTTTATTTTGATATATCAATGAGTACAGACCGTCAGTCACTTTCAAATGTGCAGCTTTGATAATGAAGAAGCTGATTCTCAAGAAGAATATCAGATAAATCCAGAATTACAACAGTTTTGAAACTTTCAACGATGAATAAAGAATGCTTATCCACTGAAAATCACTCTTCTTTGTTCATGATTAGATTTTATTGTAATGGAGTTTGATTCAAATATTTTCTACTGCTCAGTTCAAATAACACAGTAATATAATGCAGATAAAAATAAGATCCTGGACCATTTCTACAGGCTCTGGAAACATGGCTGTTTCACAACAGTGATTCATTTTAGCTGATTGCCAAATATAGAGTAAATTGAGACGAAAATTTTCAGTGTTTTATGAATAACTGAAAAAATAGATTTTCATGGATTATTGTAAATAAATTAGTTGTTTATTATATAGGATATCTCACATGAAACTCCCACACGGAATATATTCCATAGATTTCCACATTTTTTTTGTATAAAGATAGATAAGTACAAAATAACTAAAACTGTTGATGAAAGCCAATTCAAATTATTTGATGTTAAAGATGGCACTGCAGCTCAAATAATTTTTATATATCAACAAGAATAGTTATGCTTAACGCCCCCAAGTAAATGAGTAAATGGAGACTCTTCATTATTATTATCATTCAATATATAGTATGAACATGCCTGAGGAAGTTTCTGCATAGTGAAACACATGTTGCGGTTTTGTATACTGTTAAAAATATCACAATGCATACTTGAATGAATATGATATATTATATAGAGTATTGAAATTGGAATAGTTTTGATACAAAAAAAAATGATTATAAAGTAAGCCGTTTTGAAGATATTTAGGATTCCAAGAAATATTTTTTTGGAAAATTCACGAAAACGGTTTTTGAATTTGTACAGAAGATTCTTGACATAAATTGATCAATAATTTTTGGTAAAACACTGAAAATACAATTCAAAAATTAAAATAGTCTTTTTTCAGATTCTCCACTGAATCAATGATCATATTTAAAATTTCCAACAACTTCAAAATCAGCTGTGAACTGCTTTTTTCTCATTTTGTTGGGAAGATTATATGAAGTTGGGTTCAAAGTCAGTGGGTCTCTTCGACCCTCCACCGCAACCCGCAAGGATTTATTGTGGCTTACACTCATTCACACTCGACCAAATAAACCCAGCTTCTTAACGAATGAATTCGATTAGTTTGTATGGTGAGTGGTCTTTCAGATCGGATGGTGAGGAAACGACTCTGCCGAACTCTAAAAACCTGATTAGGTCCGCAGTGGGGCAAACACAAAGTGTGTGCTCTGCTGTACCATCATTTTCCAAAAAGAGGCGACACACACTGTCTTCTGACATATGCATATGAGAATTAAAATGACAGTGAAGGCCTATTAGCCATCATAGTTCATCCCTACTGTAGTCTAACGACTGTTTGGTATTAAGCTTCGAAGGGTGATAAAACGCCTTGGACTAAGCCAATCGAAAATTAAAAAAATGTTTTTCCGTTAACCAGGTATCGCACCCCTACGAACGACAACCCTCAGATGGCGAAACTTGTGCGTGCTAAGGATTAATGAGAACTTACCTGTTAACGTGTGATTCCTAACACTTCTGCCAAAAGTCCATAAATCTTCTTGCCATCCAAGTGTTCAATATTTATTTGGCAAAGCCTAAAGCAATGCCAATCACAGGTTCTGGTCCAATGAAGCTGCTTGCAGCACTCTCCTTCCTATCGACGAGATTCGTTTTTGGCAATTTGCTACCAATTTAGACCTTGCTCGGTAGGAGCAAAGCCGCTCGACTTGTTTATGAGGTTGAATTCTTCCAGTGTCAACCAACAGTCTGTTGCACTTTACATTTTTGTTGGGTGATATTGCATGGGATTTTTAAATATTTCCGACGCTGCAAAACATAAGACGAAGAATCAGATTCAACTCATGACATTTACTGGTAGTAAATTCAAATGAAATCAATTATCAACAAAAAACATTGAAAATCTTTTCGAAATCATTTTCTCTAGCCTGAATACAAACATACAATCATCTGAATATCAATTCATTTGTAACCTAGGGAGTTCTCCTATCAAGAGATTTGCATGAGGTTATAATTTCATTTTGATGATCAATCACATTTTAGATGAATCCTTCACATACCTTTTTTTCAAATAACCTCACAAGAAGAAGTTCAGTGAGGTAATGTAATGTCGATCCCAATCCACTCATTAGGAATAGTTATATGCAAATTTCCCTGAATAATTCTATTGTTGTGAATATTACCAAGTATTCTGTCGTATTGCCATTGGAATTTGCTTCTAGTAACTAATCATGCAACTGAGTCTGTATAAAGTTCAAAAATCTTTCGGTATTGAGGTTACCTTCATGGAATCATGATCGTATTAGATATCCACTGATCGAACCGCACCAAAAATGTATCCCCAATACTCAGTGGTTCCATCTGTTTTATATCCAAAGTAGTTTCACTTGCGACCAGTGAGCTTATAAGCGACCAATAAGCTTATAAGTGAGCTTATTTATTCTAATTTTTCTGTGAAAACCACAGAGTCGTCTCAGATGTTCCAATGGATCAAATAATAAAAAACTACCAGTGTCATTACAACCTCATTAAAATAAGAAATAGAGTGTTTTACCAGTTTAAAAAAAGATTGATATTTTTGAAAAGTATTATTTTCTACTCTTAGAAAGATCTTGTTTTATTTTATTATAGTTTTGTTACCATTGTTTCAAAAAATAAATATCCTTACGTAAAACTAGCTAAATGTAAGAAAAGTAGTATAACATTATTAAAAATGTCTTAAGACTGCTTTTGAAACTGTTTATTCTCATAGTACTACACAGTAATTATTATTATTATTATTAATTCAGCTGAATATTATGACAAATATAGCCATACTTCAATTTCTATCGTTTGTTGATTATTTATAAAATAATAGCAATGCATATATCAAGACTATTATGAGAATGTTATTTCTCAGTGTTACAATATTACTTTCTATTTTTAATTTTTTAAGTATTTAATACTATAAAATAACCATTGCATCAGTACTTTCTAAGAGATTCTTCCAGAGTATTATTAAATGTCATATATTTCTATTGAATTGGGTCAGTCAGTCAATTTAGAAATACCGAAATATTTCAAAATCTACTTTGAAAACTGACAATATAGTCATTACCTGTTTGTAGAAGTTTAACTTAAAATATGCAGTATAATTACCCGTACGTTTGTCATGTTTATTAAATAATAAATTTTTTTTCAATGAATTGAGCACGCATAATAGTGTTTTTTTATGCTAATATAGCGTGTCGGACGAAAGTCGAAAAATCAAATATGTCTTGAAATGAATGGGGGTTATAATAATTGCTTTTATTTTATTGAAAAGCAGTGCATACTTTTACCATAAACGCTGGTGTTCCCAGGGATCCATTTTGTCATCAACAACTTATTGGAAAAAACCATAGTTTTTCTGAGGACATCACACTTGTCTCGCCATTCCATTTGGATTCCAGAACATCGGCTACGCAGGAACATCTTCACCAGCAGCAGGAGGTTGCATATCTTCATGAGGATCTAGATGGGATTTTCAATTGGGGTTGAAATGAACACCAATATGTCTTGGCATAATCATGTCGCTGGAATTGCAAAATCTGTTTCTTGAAAGCTTGAAACACTGTTCCGAACCAGAAAACTGTATACACCTCAGCAACTTTTGATGCTTCATAAAGCTCAGATCGGACCTTCTTTGGAGTATTGTTATCATGTAGCATATTCTGAAGCTGCATACCCTTAAGCTGCTGGATTCCATCCAGAAAAGAGCGATCCGCCTGATTGGAGACGCGAACATCACTTGCAACATTCATAGTCTGGAGCATCAAAGAAAGGACATTTGTCTCTCTTTCGTAGTTGCTTTCACGGGAGTTGTTCAAGCGACTTGGCACAGAAATACGCGACGGACAATGAGCAGCCCATTGTTTTGAGGTTCAACTCAGTACATTTCAAACTTCGCTGTTCCGGAACTATTTCATTTGGAGAACTGTGTTTTTTAAAATAAATTTCCTGAGAACATTTTTCGAAATGAAGTTAATCTCCAGCGATTCAAATTCAACGTGAATCGCTACTTTCGCACATGCACCGTCTTCGAAGGCCTTAAGGATTTTTCTGTAGTGCTTGTGTTTGTCCTTACAAAAATGTACCCTGTAGCTGAGAGGTTGAAAGGTTTAGGACATTTTCTATTTTACTTTTCTTATTTAAATCACCTGAGAAATGACACCTTTGACAATAGCCTCTTATTGTAAAATACCCTGTGTATGGTTCATCGAATTGTTTCGTCCAACCGAATTTGTAAAATTCCTGTTGAATTTAATTAATATGTGCTGTGAAAAATAGACTCCTAAACTATGATTATTTTTAATCCCCCACATTACGTCATCTACTACATTCCTTCCTCTATTACGCCCGCTAAAATTATCCAAAGGATGCTTTCCTCTCATAATGTACTTGTCCAGAGCAGTCAAGTAACCTGAAAGAGGGTAAGAGGAATGAGTGTAAACACACGCTTGCGCCCAATCATTTAGGGTGCAACGGTGCCAAGTTGTAGAATGGGGGTGGTTGTGAAAGGAAATTAATGATTCAATGGCAAATAAAGTTTCCGACACTCCGCGGAAATTTGTTTGGGAACTTTCAGCTACCGGGTTATACACATCAGACGGGATCAAAAACGTATCGGCTCGGTAAGTGGAAATGTGGTATGTTGAAAGTAGTGGTAACACAAAGCTATTTTATTTTTTGAGAAAGAAAATTTTTGGTCTTTTACTTCTCCATTTTAATACAAAATGGTAACTCTATATATAGATGTGTAGATCATGCAAAGAAGTAACTTTCAGACACAAAGTTTGTAAAGATTGTGCCTACCCACAAGAATCAGGTACTCTGAGTAGGAGCGAGCATAATATATTTATTAAAGCATAATATATTTATTACCTTCATACTATTGAGCAAGTAAACCAAGAATGTCATCTTTATGCATCTGCCCGGCCAAAATTTCTGCTGTAGTGCATCAAGCTTATATAATATTGGGGTTCAAGAGTAGAGAAACCATAATTTTGTCAATGACTCGAAAATTTCAGCAGAACATTTTGGTCAGAATCTACGTAATTCGAATAGAAAATATTGATATTTCATCAGTGAGGATTGATGAGTGACCTTGAACCTCTGAACACACCTCTACTAACAGTGGCCCACTCTGTTTGGGCTGTAACCTAATCAGATATTATGGCGAAGCGGATAGTATCAGTTGTTAGGAATCCCACGTTAAAAGGTAAGATATCGTTGGTCCTTAGCTCGCACAAGTTTCTCAACTTCTGAGAATTTTCGTTCGTATGGAGACGACAGCTGATTAACGGAGAAACAGATTTCGTTTAAACTCACAAATTACTGCAAGCATATTAGCGAAAGCACTATAAGCTCATGCGATATTGAATCAGAGAAAAATATAGAGACTCTTTTTGTCTTTGTTCATGAATCCAAAGGATCTGCTAGTTGTTTATTTGACAAAAACCTGTACGGGTCTAGAAATGAAAATTGTTAAATTATTATCATGGATAGTGTCATTAATTTTCATCAAGTAACGGATCAGTCCATTGATAATTACAAACCAAATATAAATGATCATAGATCAGGTTTTGTCAGTACACATCGAACTCGATCTCTATTGGAGCACTACTGCTTGGTCATCAGAAGAACACCTTGGCCCAAAGTGTGATAGATACATTGCAGTTTAGCGACAATTCGTCATATAGCGGACGTGTAAGCCATCTTGGAAGTCCTACTATCCATTAGACATTGGAAAGAGACGAGACTTTGCTTCCATATATGTGTATTTATAATATTTTCGTTCAGATGATAATAATCAACACAAAGTAATACTAAAATAATACAACATAAAGTTCAGAAAGTGTGAAATTCAAATTGTGTTATAGACAAATATTTCTATTTCATTACCATTTCAATCACCTCTGAAGTAGTTGAGGGTAAAGCATTTGGTCTGAAATTTGAAAGAATGTCCAATTTCTCCATTTTTATGGATTGGCGCAATAACCGTCATTTCCAAACACAAGGGGAAGACAAGTAGAATTTAGAACCTCTGGTATGAAATGGATCTATTGCCAAACGTGTGTCGAAAAACTGCATAGATAAGGTGAAGATGCTACAAGCAAAGTATATGTTCATCGCTTCTGCTAGAGTTTATAAATGTTTTGTCTAGTAAATTTCCTAATATTCCTACAGATATTTCATCAATATCAGAAAAATCCTTATTTTCAAATTTCTCAAAGACTTTTGAAGCTATTCGATATCTGCGTTGCCTAAGTAAAACTGTCAGGAATAAACATTCTTGGTAGATACTATACTTACTATAAGCGCATTTACATTTGTGGTCAGTTTTTCAGCTGGAACCTCAAAGGCTTATTGCATTTCTTCCTGCATTCTTCTTGAATTTTTTTCGGGTATGTGAAATATTGAGAATTGATTATTTGGATTAACCCATTGTTAACACTAAAACGCTATTAGCACAACCCTTCTTTGATATTCAAGGCTATCAAGGTTGCACGTGATGTTCGCGTCTCCAATCAGGCGAATGGTACTTTTCTGGATGGAATCCAGCAACTTAAGTGTATGTATGGGAGCAAATCTTTATATATGAGAACAATACTTCAAAGTAGGTGTGATTTAAGCCTTATAAAGCTTCAAAAACTGCTAAGTTCCAAGCTTTTGAGAAGCAGCCCTGCAATGCCAGCGACATGATTTTGCAAAGATACTTTGGTGTCCATTTGAACCCCCAACAAACTTATTGAAGCAGAAAGCGGAATTGTGTGACTTGACATTAGTATATCCGGTTCAAAGACATTTATCTTCTTGGAGAAAACCGATGCCTTGGTTTTTCTACCTGGTTACTTTCACCTTAATTCGAAATTACTTTAAGATCCTCATCAAGGTATACAAATTCCTGCTGCCGGTGAAGATGTGCCTCCATAGCCGATGTCCTGGGATCCAAATGAAATGACAAGACAAGTGTGCTGCAATATATTGGCTTCTTGTTTTTTTTTTCAATAAGTCATTGATATATAAATGATTCCAAATCTCCAGCGATTCAAATCCAATGTGAATCGCTACTTTCGCACAGGAACCGCTCTGAGAGCACCTTAAGAATTTTCCTGTAGTGTTTTGTCCTTAAAAAACATTAGTATAAAAACTATTCATAGTTTATCGAAACGGAAAAATCCAATTCTCTTGTAATTTGTATGAAAGAGATTGACTATCATGGAACCTGTCTTCAAATTCAAGGTGAATTGAAGTGATGTAATAAGTATATTTTAGTTTTGATTTGTTTTGCTTCATTATATTCGAACGAACAATTCTTTCTGTTTTTGCGAGAGGAAATGTCTGAATTCTTTCCGTTTTGGCGAGAGGAAATGTCTGAAGGATATGAGGATGTTGAGAATATCCTTCAAAATCAGGTTGTCTCTTCAAAAGAACATCTTAGCTACAAATTCAGATCTATAAATCAAGAAAGATAAGGCGTAAGACCTACAATGCTGTTTCTTTACTTTACATTTGATGAACTAGTCAGATACCTGGGCTATAAACTCCATTAAAAATGAGACATAAATGCAGGGCTTGGAACTAAAAACAGTATTACATGTCACTATCTCATCAGCTGATTGCCTCATTAGGGATAAATATTACTTTTGCTATATATGGTTTAAGGAGTATAACTTCGCATAGTTTCTTTCGTTTTTATTTCACGAATTGAGGTCAGTTATGTACAGGATGTGGGGATTAAACCATATCTCTTGAAATATCACTAAAAATGAGATGTATGATGCCACTAAAATAGTTTTATTTCTAGTTAAGAAATTGAGCCACGGGGAGTCAAAATATCTAACTCGGTTTGTCTGCGGCAAAATAATTAACTAATGGAATTCTTCAAAGTGTTCATTCAAACTTTCCAAAATGTATATAGGTGTCACCATTTTTATCATCGAAACAGTATATCTTATTAAAAAAACGTATTGATCAATTCAAGACCATTGATTCGCATTATTCGACAATATTAAATTACCGAAACCTAAGTCATCACTAGTCAGGGAATCCTTTTTAGAATAGTTACAAGATTTCACACGGGCATTGCGAATATAAATTAATTACTCTCTGATCGATCCTACTATAATTTGAGCTTATTTCATAATAATAATAATGTTTAGTCAAATTGATTTGTTATCGTATGTACTTTTGAAACTAATAAGTGATTGTTAAATTCTTTTTATTATTTCATGTCACTACGTATCGTGTCCCTGCCTGTTCGCAAAGAGTGGAAATTTGATTGTTGGCTGTGAATATTTTTCTAACCTTATGTCTCTTCAGAATTTGGCCAAGTTTGTCAGTAACTTCATGGATGTAAGGGAGAAATGCTCTTGACTGGTCAGTCTATTTATCGGGTAGTTCAAGGTGTGGGGTTTGGGTTTGCTGTTGTTGAATGTATCTTTGGATTTGGAAGACGGAATAGTCGTGAAAGGTGACTTTGAGTTCCTATAGTTCTTTGGGTCTATTGTGGTTGTCACTGAGTCTTATAGATCGGTGTAGGAGATAATTCAAAATAGAATTCAACTGAACAGGATGATGAGACTTAGCACTGCGATAGCAATTGAAATGAGTAAGTTTTCGGTAGACAGTCTGTGAGAAAGAGTAGTTGGACTTTTTGATGAAAACGTCCAGGAATGGAAGTGAGTTATTATTTTCGACTCTGTATTCGATACTGTGAATTTTAGGTCAAGGTGTAGGTGATGTGATGTAGAAATGCATGAAGACCTTCAGATCCATGGGGGCCATTTAACAAAGACGTCATCCATCTATCCAACAGACATACACTGTTGGATGTTTTCTGAGGTGAATATCCTGCCAATCTTCCTCAATGTTTTCCACCTATTGCTCTCTCAATCAATAATAGTGTATTATTCAACAGAAAGCGACCTACGGTTATTCTGGAAGAAGGCGAGTCAAAACAAATAGAAAACATGAAAAAGTGAAAAAGCAATCGGGTGCTTCTAATGGGAGAAACTTGGCACTGGGCCTTCTAATGTGAAAGACGGATCTCGTATGTTATAACTAACTATATCCTGGAAAATCGTTTCCGCTAACCACCAAATCCGAAAAATATTCAATTATAATTTTTTTAATATAATCACTAATAATTATTAGTGGATACTATGGAATGCAGTATACCATTTTCATTCACTGAAGGAGATTTTGCCTAACCAAATATGCTATGTGCTACAAGATGACTTAGAAGGTTATTTTAACCGAGTGAGGCCATTCAAGCAGAAGCAGTTTCAGGAAAAATGTATGTGAAACAGCTAAATGCCATTCCAGCAGGTGAAATTTAACTTTATAAACTGGCTGAAATGGGTTTTTCTGCTGTCGCTCTACATGTGAATGATAAATCTCGAATTATCTGAATGACGTGCAATTTTCAGCAGGGAATCGCGTAGCCTGATCCTAATACGTTTTTCAGCTAGAAGTCACGTTGGAACTGAGTTTTACCTCATCAATCCTCAAATGATTCACAGAAAATTGTACCCATCAGCCTCGAAATGGAGGACCACCCTCCGATAATCACAGTCAGCCATAAAAGTGCCACGGAAGTCTAGAATAAATACCGTGCGAACTCTCATCCACCCGCCACTGACATTGATACGTCTTGGATCTACGGATCATCGAGAACTGTAATTCAAGCTGGTGTGATGAGTGATGATACTGGCATTAC
>WOGN01006576.1:0-12360 GCA_015342105.1 Leptinotarsa texana | reverse complement strand
CGGATACTGTGGGAAAATTTTAACGAGGTCCACAAAAAACAACGGATAATAATTAGACCTAAAATTAATTTGATAAACTACACTGATGGTCTTGAGCCACTTTTTTTATAGTTTGATTCTGGTTAGGAACAGCAAATTAAAGTGTGTTTTCTGATGGGCGTCCATTAATCTCGAAAGATATAGTTTTTCAAAAAATTCAATTTTGAGAAAGATATTTCACATACGTATGTTGAGCCAAACATAAAGGCCAAATGTATAGCTGGTTTATTGCAATTTTCATGTTTGGCCCAAAATTCTTCAGTGAATACCGTTTTATACATTTGCAAAGACGCATCTTCTCGCAAATCAATTATCTCTATTTGAATTGATGGCTTTGACAGAGTGTTTCTTATTAGTCAGTGGGCTTTGCTCGAAGACTGGCAGTAAACAAATCTAAAGCAAATGAACTTTAAACGTTCAAGCTAGTCTCGATATGCGGACCGTTGGTATTTCTTAATGCTAAAAAGTTTTTTATGAGAATCGTTGCCAGAACATATCTAAGGGGATAAGTATTTTTGGGATAACTATTTTTCACTTGTAGTTTCTGCCATGAATTATTTCAGTTTGCACAAGTGAAAATAGTAAAAGGTAGCGCAGTAATCGAAATGAAGCTGAATAGTTATTTGAAGATTATAACATGAATTTGAAAACTAAGGTGGCAAATTACTCGTGAAAAAAATCATTTTTTGGAATATTTTCACTCAAACCACAATATTTGAATTCACTGAAGGGCACTTGTGAAATCTAGGAACACGTTTGAAATGCTGTCTCGCGTGAGTGATTAACTATACTTGATTTTTTTTTATTACAGATACCCAACAAGCTGATTATCACTTCACTGCTTCAATCAACTATCGAGCAAACGGGGCAGTAGCCACATCTTGTCTCACTCAGTATACTGAACTGGTTTCTCAGTATTACCAAAACTTGAACAACGTCCTCTCTGAAAGATGCTCCGCTGTGAACGTAAAGATGAATGTTACTTTTCACAAAGCTGTTGCCTCTCTTATAGCAGAAAACGTGGTCAAAGTAGATTACATTCTGGAAATCGTCCCCATAGTACGTCAACCCCAATTATACGATCTCTGTGGCAGTACCTTGAATTTGATGTTTGATCTTTCTGTACCATATGCCAATGCTGTGGTAGAGCCACTGTTGAATGTGTCTGCCATTGGAAATCAGTGCCCCCCGCTGAAAGCTCTCAAGTCAACAACCAACAGGGGCTTCACTTGTAGTGTAGGAGAAGTCCTGAATATGGACACCAATGATGTACCAAGATGTCGTGAGTATTTTTATTACCACTCCTTTATAAAGCAATCATTTTCTATAAGCTAGTGTTTTTAAATCATGAATAAGTTTTCAAGTTCTGATTTTCGAGTTTTCATGCATTTCACCTTCCAGTGCATTGTCCTGCTGGAACTTATGCCGGAGAAAAACAAAAAGAGTGTACCTACTGCCCAAGAGGCTTCTACCAGAACCGTGACCGACAAGGAGCGTGCAATAGATGTCCTCAAGGAACGTACACCCGAGAGGAAGGAACCAAGAGTGTTCACGATTGTGTCCCTGTTTGTGGATATGGTACCTACTCTCCAACTGGTCTAGTACCATGTCTAGAGTGCCCCAGAAATAGCTATACGAGTGAACCACCAACTGGAGGATTCAAAGACTGTCAAGCTTGCCCGGCAAATACTTTCACTTACCAACCATCTTCACCAGGAAAGGACAGATGTAGACCCAAGTGTGGTCCAGGGCAGTACTCGCCAACAGGACTAGCACCATGTTCGCTGTGTCCCAAAGATTTCTACCAATCAATACCCGGACAAACATACTGTAATGAATGCCCCAGTAACATGGGAACTGAAGGTGCTGGAGCAACTGGTAGAGACGAATGCCATCCAGTTCAATGCAAGGACAGCGCCTGTCAACATGGTGGTCTCTGCGTTCCAATGGGACACGGAATTCAATGCTTCTGTCCTGCAGGATTCTCTGGAAGAAGATGCGAAATCGACATAGATGAATGTTCCTCACAACCTTGTTACAATGGTGGTACTTGCATCGACCTGCCTCAAGGATATAAATGTCAGTGTCCTCCTGGATATTCGGGTATCAATTGTCAAGAAGAAAGATCCGATTGTTCTAATGATACGTGTCCTGCTAGGGCGATGTGTAAAGACGAACCGGGATATAAGAATTACACGTGCCTTTGTCGTTCTGGATATACAGGAATTGATTGTGATGTGACGGTAAGTAATATTATAAAATAATTCTTATATTGATGCCAGATCTATAATATATATTTTCTGTTCATCAATTTTCTGTTCAACAATTTCATTGTATTCTAATGAAATTTCAGATTGATCCTTGCTCAGTAAACGGCAACCCATGCAACAATGGAGCTACTTGCATTGCATTGCAGCAAGGCAGGTTCACCTGCGAATGTCTACCAGGTTGGGACGGTCAACTGTGCGAGAACAATATCGACGACTGCTCCGAAAAACCTTGTCTACTTGGAGCCAACTGCACTGATCTAGTAGCGGACTTCAGCTGCTCATGTCCACCAGGCTTTACAGGCAAGAGGTGCCAGGAGAAAATCAACATGTGCGGCAGAAACCCTTGCAAGAACGGCATCTGCGTGGATAAACTGTTCTACTATGACTGTGTTTGCAACCCAGGTTGGAGCGGAGAGACCTGCGAGTCCAACATCAATGACTGCCAGCCCAATCCTTGTGAAAATGGCGGCCATTGCATAGACGGTGTGGATGACTTCACTTGCACCTGCGAGCCAGGATTCACCGGAAAGAAATGCCAGCATACTATCGACTTCTGTTCTTCGGAGCCTTGCCAAAACGGAGCGACTTGCACGGACCTCGTTGACACCTTCTCCTGCAAATGCCGACCGGGCTTCGTCGGTCTTCAGTGTGAAGCTGAAATCGATGAATGTCTGAGCGATCCTTGCAACCCCGTGGGAACTGAAAGATGCGTCGACTTGGACAATAAATTTGCCTGCATGTGCCGAGAGGGTTATACAGGCAGTTTCTGCGAAATCAACATCGATGACTGCCACTCCCAACCTTGTTTGAATGGAGGATCCTGTAGAGACGAAGTGGGTGCCTATCGTTGTGTTTGTCAACCTGGCTGGACTGGTGCTAACTGCGAGACGGATATAGGAAGTTGTCAAACAAAGCCTTGCCAGAATGATGCCAAATGTATTAATTTGTTCCAGGACTTTTTCTGTGTGTGAGTATGAATGTATTTCAGCATTTCATGTGTTGCTTAAGAGGAAATGTCTGACTTTAATTCTCATATTCAGATGAAATTTCATGACCTATTAATAAAAATGTCATGTCAATTGTACATAAGGCTTTCTATAGAATGTAAACTTTCACGGCCGTATATAGCCGTGTGAAAGCTATTTTCCGGTTTTTAGGCCTTGTTCTGCAGGTTTTCATGTCTGACGTTCTATCTACTACAGTCTTTCTATAATTTTTGAAAATATAATCAGTCTATAAATATCCACTTCTATGTACAGCGATCGTCAAAGTCCAAGAACCAAATATTATGCAAAGTAATAGAAATTCCGTGTAATTTCACAGGTGTCCTTCAGGAACCGACGGAAAGCAGTGCGAAACCGCGCCCGAAAGATGCATAGGCAACCCCTGCATGCACGGTGGTAAGTGTCAAGATTTCGGCTCAGGCCTCAACTGTTCCTGCAGCGATAATTACAGCGGCATTGGCTGTCAATATGAGTATGATGCATGTCGAGCGAACGCCTGTAAAAACGGTGCTACCTGTACAAATGATGTACCCGGATTCAGGTGTATCTGTCCTCCTGGGTATACTGGAAAGTTCTGCGAAGAAGACATAGTAGATTGTAAGGAGAACTCTTGCCCGCCCAGTGCCACTTGTATTGATCTAACAGGAAAGTTCTACTGTCAATGTCCGTTCAATTTGACTGGCGAAGACTGTCGAAAAAGTAAGTACCAACTTCTATGCAATAGTAGAAATAGAAATAGATTTATTACAAATAGATGTCCTAATATACATAAAGATTATACAAATATATCATTCAATAAGCAAAATACAAAATAAAGTAAAATATACTCGTATAAGACCTTTATAGTAGAATATAGTGTGTAAAAACGTAGCAGTAGTAAATGATGAAGAGATTAATAGAGAGAAGAATGATGAACAACTCAATTGTGCTCGTTAATATTGAGATAAGAGGCGTTTGAAGAGTTGGAGTTTGTTTAATTTCATTAGGAAGCTTGTTATAGACCAAGAGCCCTCTGTGAAATATAGAGTTCATTGTTCTTGCAAGGTTAGTTCGTGGGACAACCAAGTCATCTCTTCTTCTTGTATTCTACTTGTGTATCTGATGGTTATATTGTAATGAATTCATTGAAGTAATGTGGTGGTTTTCCAGTATTTTGAATATGAATATCATAGAAAAATATTGTAATCTACCTTTTACAGTCATCCAATTCAAAACATCAATCATGATAATGTAGGAGTATACTAATGGCATTTTAATAAAAAGCACATTCCTCTATTATGTAAATTTGGTAGAGTAGAGATAGAATTACTATCTAGTAATGATATCATTATTAATTGATGAACGAGTATCTTTCATATTAGACAAAGTAGTGTTTCGAGACTTCTGATGATGATACAGTCATCCAATTCAGAACATCAATCATCGATAATATAATAATGATAATGAACGTCTTTATTGTATTAAATGACATATGATATACAAGTGAAATGAAAGTGTTGGCGAAGTCTAGCTCAGAGCTATTCTACTCAACCAACAAGGGTTTGAACCCCGATTTAAAAAAGAAATTTCACAAGTTGGGTAAACGATGATTTTAGTAAATGGCTGTACTTAGTGGATTACAAAAATAATTGAGTGGCGCAGTAAACATAGGAGTATACTCCTATATTTTCATGACAAGCGCATTCCTCTATTTTCCAACTTTGGTAGAGTAGAGATATAATTACTGTCTAGTAATATCAGTGTTAATTGATGAATGAGTATGTTTCATATTAGATAAAGTAGTATCTCGAGACTTCTGATGATGCTTTTGTCGATGACACCATAATATTGTATAGGTATACATCCTCAACATTCATATACATTCAGACAAAATTTAAAGCTGGTTTTAGAGAAATTCATTTCATACAAATTTTGATGAAGTATCAAATTTCCTTAAGAATTGTTTGAGTAATTTGGAGTTCACTCCAAATCAGCAACAACATATTTTTCGCTAAATTGGAATAGTATCTATAAATAAAAATTGAGTAACATTCGGCGTGGAACTAATATATTTCCTCTTGTCAAAAATAAAAATAGTTATATCTGAAGACCATTTTCAGATACATTTTTTCAATGAAATTGTAAAAGCAAAATATTCCTTTAACAATGTACCTATATCGCTGGATATTTTAAAGTGAGAGAGTAACAAAATTTTATGAAAGCCTAGAAGGGCCACAATTTAATGAAAAATAAATTTTGTCAAATTCTAAGATCACGCTAAGTCGAATTATAAACAAATTGAAAGTTCGAATAGAGAATTTTATAAAATTCCTTCAATAAGAACTTTATTAAATTTTTACCGTAAACTCGGAATTTTGTAAAAAAAAAACCAAGTTAGTACACTTTATTGTATTATTTTCGCTCAAGTGTTTCGCTTGAGAAAGCTATTGTATATCGAAACATATGTCGCGGTTTTTGTAAATAATTTATAGTGAAAATCATACAATAAACTGTATTAATTAGTTTTAATATTTCAAGTATCTGCCACTTCTATTCCGTCGGAATTTTTTGATTATTTTTTCAAAATAATTTGTGGCCCTTCTTTGCCTTTGTAAAGTTGTTGTAGTTCAAATAATCATTTCAATTCATAATTTGAAACGCCATTTTTCAAATTAATCATTAAAGAGAAGGAATATAAATTAAATAGAAAAATCAGAACTGGTTACTTTATAAAAATTTCAATAAAAAAATAGGATCTTATAAAGTTCTATCAAGACTTACGATCTTCAAAATATGTTCATTTTCATTCACTCATTTATCCTTGACAATATTCCTTTATAATCAAGGAATCTAATCCATATTAATAACCAAAAAATGAACTGAAGGTCAATCGATCCCAACTTTGTTTTGAAACAATTTTTCATTTTCCAGCCATTTCTGTTGACTACGACTTGTACTTCAGTGATGCTACACGAAGCTCAGCATCGCAAGTGATTCCTTTCTATACGGGATCTAAAACTAGCCTGACCATAGCTATGTGGGTTCAGTTCACAGAAAAAGACGAAAATGGAATTTTCTTCACTCTCTACAGCGTTTCGTAAGTAAAACTCACTTCTAATTCGATTTCTTTAATTCGCAAAGCCACTGCATTCATATCAATTTTTCAGGTCCAAACACGTTGCTAATGACAGACGACCGATGGTCCAAGCACATTCCAACGGAGTACAAATATCCATTTTCCCTGATGTCCAAGATGTTTATTTGAGTTACAGAGATTATACTACAGTAAATGATGCACAGTGGCACCATATCGCCATCGTATGGGATGGAGAAAATGGAGGAGAGCTCAAATTGATAACGGAGGGCTTAATTGCCAGCAAGGTCAAAGGATATGGCAGCGGACGTAAATTACCAGAATAGTGAGTTGAAAAATTATTTCTTTATTAAGGTTTGGGGATTCAAATAAACCTCTATTATCTTGTTGGATACTAAAAGGATCAAAATGTTTGTTTTTTGTGCATATATATCGTAGTCTGTTATATCAATTCTCAGACTCCAAACTCTAGTATTTTATTCATATTAAAAATAAATTCACACTGCACGTAAACCACATAGCTTATATACTTGAAGTACCTATATTGTACGAGTTGAAATGTGGACAACAATAATTTTCACACAAATCATACACGAAACTGAAAAACAGTTATGAAAATTAGAAAATAAAGGTATTTCCTGCAGAAGACAGGTTCAAGCATAAATAATAAGTAAAGGTATAAGTTAAGCATCATGAAAAAATATTCACTTCAACAAAATTTCTTTTTGATCACATTCAACAAATTGAAAATGTAGATTGAGCTGATTGGCCTTAAGTCTGTCCTTAAGTTTATGGGAAATTATCTCTTTAACATTCTTTGAATGACTTCTTGAGTCACACTGAATTTTTATTGCTCTTCAAGGCAAATTATTAACTTTTCCACTTTTTACTTTCAGTTTGACTGGATTGATTTCTTCTGCACTTTTTTCAATTCTTGACCTTGATTCTTGATCATTTACACGTTTTACTATTGATGTTATAGTAGTACAGTCATCTGATTTATCATTTAGTGTCACATAAGCTAAGCTCGTCTTTGTATATAACACTGTTTTTCAACTTCTTGTTCTCTTTTATGATTTTTTATTAACTTTCCAAGACAGTATATTTTTCCACAATATTACAAACTATGGAACTATAATTATCTTGTATTATCATATTGTTTATCAAAAATAAATTTTATTTTCCTTCTATTATTCTCTTCAAAAAGTTATTTTTTGTCTCAGGTTAAAATCATCAGTAACCTTGTAATTTCTTCAAATATCTCCAGAAAATCAGCATTCTATTGCGAAGGTGAATATCATCATCTTCAGACATGGAATTCAGTCCATTTTCATCTTTTTCCATTTTCTTGGTCGTTTTGTTAATATTCATCACATCCAAACCAAGAAACAAATAAATAGCAAAGCTATTTTTTGTTCTAGTAGACAAACTTTTATTTTACAACGTACAATTGATCTTGTTTGACTTTGGCTGCTAGTGACACCACCAGTTCTAGTTTCAGACCGAATTTGTATTCTCTTTCTGTGAAGAAAGTTCCAGGTGGGACCTAATACTATTTGTGAATCAGTCCAAGTTCTAATAAGAAACTCAACAAAATCAAATAACTTCCTTTTTAATATTTCGAAACGTTAAAAGTATCAATGAAAAATGTTTTTCATTTTCTATAACGTCAATGTCACCATTCATAATTACTTCGGAAAATAAAAGATAAAGATCAGTTTTTTCAACTGATAAAAAACTGTTCTTCTGATAACGTAAACTAACCAAAATCCAGCTTCCAAAACCTATGTCCAAAAATTTCCAGTTAAAAGTAACCAGAAAAAAAAATTTACTGAATCCTGTTCATCTGAAAGCAGCGAGGTCAATAGGGAAAGGCTGTGTACCTGCGGACCTCCGAATACTTTTATTTGTTCCTGATTTTTTATAAAATGACGAAGGTCTCAATAATTTCTTTTTCGCTCTCCTACCGCTGTTGGACCGCACTAGAAGAAAAATAAAATAGTAAAAGAACAAGCACCACAAGAGACATTTATTGTTTTTAAACTCCTCATCTGAGTTTTGACTGCTCTCAAACAAAATGTTTGGAATTTAGGGAATTTTTATTGTTTTTTTCAGCGCTTGGGTAACCCTAGGAAAGCCCCAAACAGGTAATCCGAAAGCCTACACTGAGTCAGGGTTCCAAGGCCACCTCACCAAAGTTCAGATATGGGGCAGAGCTTTAGACGTCACCAACGAAGTCCAAAAACAAGTTAGGGACTGTAGGACCGAACCAGTGCTATACAGGGGTCTCATTCTGACCTGGGCCGGATATGAAGAAACAGTAGGAGGAGTAGAACGAATAGTGCCATCTCATTGTGGCCAAAGAAATTGTCCACCGGGCTACAAAGGTCAGAAATGTCAAGAACTGGAGGTGGACAAAATACCGCCCAAAGTTGAATATTGTCCTGGAGATTTGTGGATCATAACCAAGAACGGTTCAGCGTTGGTAGTGTGGGATGAGCCGCATTTCAGTGACAATGTGGGGATAACGAAAGTTCAAGAGAAGAGCGGTCATCGACCTGGACAAACGCTGTTATGGGGTATTTATCAGATAGCATATGTCGCTTCTGATGCTGCTGGTAATACAGCAACATGTACTTTCAAGGTTTCTGTAGTAGGTAAGTGAAGCTGCTAATATTTTTATATTCGTGAAAATATAGCAAAACTCTGGGAGCTCAATAATTTTGACAACTTTATTAAATTTCCATAAAAACAACTGACTTCTTTAAACTAACAACAAAATATGTCATATTCAGTCTCCTCTGATCTAAGGAACAAAGGAAAACAACTAATTAGTTTTCAGGGCTGCCAACAGATATCTTCATTATTTGAGGGTAACGACAGAGATTAATAGTTTCAAACACGTTATGAACAATTAAGTTAGTAAAAAACATTATTTTTAATGTTATTTGAAATAAACTCTGCTTACATCAGTGACAAATCCCACAAAGTTCATTATTGATCAACCAATATATCTGGATGTCAGTAATTGAAAGTAATGGATGCAGACAGGTTACAATCAAATATATTGGAGGAAAAGTACATTTTCAATATTACCTGTAATTGATCGCCCTCGAATCATATCATAATCCTTATGAAATGTATTCTTTTCGGCATGGTTTCGATACTGAAATGGTCATTTCTGTTGTATTTTTGGTTCTTTGATTTTCCTCTAAGTTACTACTTCTCATTCCATTTTCAATAGTATCCTGGGGATAGTAATGAGGAAACTCGAATCCTACCGATTTTGGTTGTAGGCCAAAAAAAAAACGCTTTCGTATGATTCAGTTGAAACAATAACTATTGTATCGGCAATCATACGGTAGTCTTCATTGACGATAAGTATATCGTCATAGACTACAGTTTTGGATGAGCCAAGTTTTTTTACGTTTTTAGGATTCCTATCCCTCCCTTTTATGAAGGGAGAGATATCGTAAGGACCATTCCCTTCTGCCATGGGTCAGATAATCGTTAGGTCCCAGAATTTATGTTTTCCTCTCTTTTCAGATATTTTCTTTATTCGGAGCCCAAATCTTCGTAATGCGCTGTGGTGGTCTAACTTTATAATTTGAAACCGATGTTGGATATAATCTGCATCTGGTGTCAGTGACCTTCAATCCCATCCATAAGTCCTTGACATACCGCAGTGTTGAAAACACATTGATTTCTGCCTTCTCAATTCCGGATTTCAGCCCAGGAATGATCAGATACTTCGATTTTCTGTCATATACTCTTACAAGAGTAAGAAATGTATTTTCTAGATGGAATGCAATAATTTTCTGATCAATAACAGAATAGTTACCGTCACTTATATTGACGTTATTTGGAATAGCAATAAAAAAATAATACTTGGCTCATCACGTCTGCTCAGGGCACATTATCCTCAAACCCAATAATCACTTACCTCAAGATGAAGTGGTCATTAGTTACTGATGTCGACGACGCGCTCTCTCAATGTCCCGCATCGGGGACACTAAGTACCCGACCCGCACAAACTCTTCGATAAAAAAATATCAATAATTCATTAATTCATAATCAAATGTAGTTATAGAATTTATAATTCATTTTCAGCTGAATTTTGTCCAGAATTACCAGACCCAATCGGTGGAATCCAGTCATGCAAAGACTGGGGTGCCGGTGGTCAGTTCAAGGTTTGCGAAATCGGATGCAACCCAGGCTTGAGATTCTCCCAAGAAATTCCTCTTTTCTATACCTGTGGAGCAGAAGGATTTTGGAGACCAACGAAAAATCCAAATCTGCCATTAGTATATCCAGCTTGTTCCGGTAAGATATAGTAACATAAATTATAACAGTATTGGGCACAAAATATGACGGCAGAGAGAAAGTTTATATACAGTTTCAGTCTTTTTCAAATTCAAAATTGAAGTAACAAATGAAAATATATGCCAATCCAATTTTTGATTCGTCATTTGCTATTTTTGGCAACCGTATCGACATCATTTTCTTCATTTCATAATAATTTCCATCAGTTTATACTAATAACTGCATAAATAACTGCATAAAAAATTAATGAGATCCCTCTTCATTCTTCGTCATTATTTCAGAAAGTTATTATCAATAGAACATCTCCCTAACTCTATAACAAAATAACTTATCGAATTGATGTTCATAATGTGAACATGAGGCGCAAATTGCTCCATGTTATTAGACACTCAATTGAACTTTTCAAAAGGTCATTTACGTATACAATAACTGAATTCTATAACAACCTACCACCTTCCTTTCGGTACTACAGTACAGTTTCGGGTACTACCTGAAAGAACAATAATACCCGAATATCTTCTACGACATATTAGCTCTTGTAGGTCATAGCTAAAATAATTGTAGTATTTCTATGTTTGTATCGATATCTGCCTCATCTCCCCCCTTTAAACGCTATCACAATTACAATTATAATTTTAGGTCCTTTTTTTCATATTTTTCATCTTTTTTTGTAAGGTGCAAGAGAAAAAATGAACTCTGTCAATCTTGTATCCTATTGACAAATTTGTATTTTTTTTCTCCATATTGTATCATGTTATTTCTGCTGTCAATAAATTCATTTATTATTATAATTCGTGCAACATGAAAACAGTTTTCTCTCTCAGAAACTACATCAGTTTTTTAAAGCATTTTCTATTAATTTTGCCGCTCTTATTTTGAATCATCAAAATAACTTTCTTGCATTATGACCTTTTTCAATTCGACAGCTTCTAAACCTGCCCAAAGGGTATTCAGAATCGCGATGTTGTTCCCAAGCTCAGTACTATGTAACGAAGCAGGACAAGGAGTACTCAAACAAAGAGTGCGTACAGCAGTTAACTCCCTGAACAGAGATTGGAACTTCTGTTCGTTCTCTGTCGAAGGTACCAGAGAGTGTAAAGAACTCAATATAGACGTTAAGTGCGACCACAGGAATAGGCAAACGAGACAAGTGAGCAACGATGATGACGGTGGTACCTACGTCATCAATGCCAGCGTACCTGTTGGCAAGTGAGTATTTTTCTTATTTCTCTATCGTTATGATTTCATGAGATCAATGTACACGAAGGCATGATAATCAGTCTGTATTTTTTGTGAACTTTTATTGTGGATGTATTCACTGTTTTATATTTATTAGTCAGCCACGCAGTATCTTGAATGAAAATTGTTGAAAACTGAGAAGTCTGTTATGCTTTTAGAAACATTTCATTTTTATAGTCTCAAAATATCTTTATTTTTTTGTAGGCTACAAGCCTCTTTCATTATTTTTGCTCGGATACCAGTAAACCGGTTCTATTTTTCATGTTTAACTACATGTTCTCCCTTCAAATCTCCCGAGAGGATAGTATATTTCCAGCTCTTCTTCAAAACGGACTGGAAATAATTTCACCTATTCTCACAAAATTGTATAGAGCTAGTCTGGCGTGGAACTATATACCACCCAGTTGGTTGG
>WOGN01006575.1:0-12361 GCA_015342105.1 Leptinotarsa texana | reverse complement strand
CTACAGTTGTGTAAATAAAATACAAATAGAAGTTTTGATATGCCTATCTTGAAATTACAATTGACGTATCTGTCATTCAATGAAGATTATTTACACAGAAGAGTCTTCAATTTGTTCACTCTGTATAGTCACTATACTATAGTGTATAATCAAGGTAAATACATGTGAAATGTAACACGCTATTTCATAATAAAACATTTTTCATTGAGTCATTTTCATTGAAATCATAATTAAAATAGAAAAAGAGTTATTAATATTTTATATTGAATTAATAAGAATGCAAAAATTATGAAATGATGATTGAAATTGATGATTGATATTAAAAGAAAAAAATCAATTTCCAGAATGATGTATTCAATAACACTGAAAAAGTACAAAAAAATTATTACATATTACAAATATAAACCAATGCGTTTGACGTATTGATTTAATAAAGATGAATTCTCATTGAATTCATCTTTGATGAATTCATGCATTGAAAAATGTATAATCAAAGTAAATACTTAAAAGGTATGACAATATATTTCATTGGAAAAAAAAACATTCATTCAGGAGTTTTCTTGATTGAAAAAAGAGGGTAGAATATACTACCAGGAGAATGAAATATCAACAATTAAAACAGAAATCGAATTATTATTTTCTGATCCTATTAATGAAAAGAAGACAAAATTATAATATATTGATTGAAATTCCAGAGTTTAAATGAACTGTAACATTTTCATGTTTTTCCGTTAACCAGTTATCGCACCCCTACGAACAATAACCCTGAGAAGTCGAAACTTGTGCGAGCTAAGGACTAACGAGGTCTTATCTTTTACCGTGTGATTCCTAACACGGGTTGGACGATAATAAGTGAAAATCGATCGTTTAGTCTGCGGCTTGAACCACCCACATCGAACCGCCCGGCTACCGACCTTATTATAAATAATTTGCAAAAACTGCGTATATTACCTAGAAAGACAAAAACAAAATCCACTTTCCATAGCAATGAAAAATGTACAAAAAAATGACTATCACGAATGTATACTGATGCGTTTGCTGTGTTATGTATGCCTTAGAAATTAGTTGCAACTAATTGGTTCTAATTAACTACAATTGTAGTTAGATTGAAGCAGAAGACAGCGGCTGTCGGTTAGTTCTTTACAATTTCGCTTGAATTATCGAGTCTACAATAATTATATTCAATAGTGTTCTCCATGCCATATTCGTTATCGAAAATCAGTAAGAGTATATACACAGTGTTCCAAAACTTTCTTCCAAAAATTGAGATGAACATAGAAACTAACACAAAATAATGAATTACGTTTCAAAATTGATATTTTTGCTACTTATTTTTTTAGTGAATTTCTACGAAATAATTTGCTTCTTGAAACTTTCAAAGTTCTGGTTTCGTTGGAAACATGAAATTGATTTTAGCAAATGCACTAGTCTGATAGCCAGTACTATGACCCTAATATACTTGGCCAGTAATTTTTCAGTGTCTTCATTGCAAAGGACATAAAACTTTCCCTGGTTTTGAAAAGAAGTTGCCCCAAATCAGTTTGTTGTTTTTGTTATTTATTCAAGAGCCAAACTTCCTCTGAGAATTAACAATATTTGTTCAAGTAAAAGTTCCATTTCAGTGAGTCAAAGAAACGTACGACCTGCCGAAAACATCGTGTCAAGTCGATAATCAAAAAAACATACATATTTTCAAAAAAATTGTCATCTAAAAGTGAAATTCTGTAGTAAAATTTCGTCCAAAAATGCATTCAGAAATTCGAATTACGAAAGATCCAAATCTACCACTCAGCCGAAAATAACCCTCACCACTACAACTAAAAATAAACTACATTATAATTTCAAATTCATTCAAATGACTCTGGTTGGACAAGTAAATAATTATTGTATCTACGAAAATAGTTACACTTTCGAGGTGATTCTCACATAAGTTAACATACATTAAAATAGCAGCAGTGGTGTATCTGTTACCCTCTAACGAAATTAAGCCGTAATTTTTTATAATTACCCTCGAGTGCTTAGAAGAACAAACAAAATTACAACCGGTATAATGATGTGTTGTAAATCCGGATGTAGTCGTCAATTTAATAAATAATATTCGGTCTAGCCTTTAATTAGTCAATTTAAAACTAATTACGTTTCACAGACGATAATTTATTTCATCAAAGTATAATCAAACGGAACGTCAATTTGGAGGCTTCTGAAAATTGGTAGAACGTACTTATTATTGCTTTGGGAATGGTCAGTTCACTAGAAGGTCATGTCTATACCCTCGTCCATAATCAGTGTTTTATTAGCGCCCTTTAAAATAGTTCACACTAGGGTATACGTTGAATATCTATTTTTTTCTATAACTGTTGAAATTAGCATCAATTATTTTACAGTTTCTTTCTGAGTAAGTAGCTGAACTGATGCATAATTCACACTTTCGACTCAATCATAATGGACCAGATTAATTACTCACTACCTCTAGGCTAATAAGGGATGAGTCCACTCATAACTTTACAGTTATCTTTCAATTATTTTCGAAGCAAGCGAACCTCGACAATTATCTACTTCAAAATACATTCTCAAGCATATAACTCAGTCATTGATTCAGAGTTTTGCCCCTCGATTCACGGGTCATGCACATCAAGATGCCCAGGAGTTTCTTCGTTATCTTTTAGAAGGTTTACATGATTTCGTTAACAGAAATAATGAGAAACCTAAACCGATCTTAACGGAGATTGACGAAAAATTGGGCCACAGGGAAAAAGCACAAGAGTCATGGTTGAGATATTTGAATATAAGCAACAGTAATTCTGATAGTGGAAAAATTGTACACGGAGTTCTTCAAGGGTCAGTCCTAAGCCCAATTTTATTCTTGCTGTATATTAACGATATGGCAAAACTTGATATATCCGGAGCATTCACCTTGTTTGAGGATGACACTACTGTACTTTGGCGTAATGAAGATCCTGGTACTTTGACTCGGTCTATCCACTCAGATTTAGAAAAAATAAAAAATGAGGTGAATCGAATATGCTAAAAAATATGTTTCTAAAAGAAATCTAATAACATTTAAGTGGGACTTAGAACAAGTAAAATAGGTGAACACATGATTGGAAGTAAGCCTGTTACTGAATTTTTTGGAATATTGAAAGTAATTTAAAATTTTATACGCAAATTACTATTTTAAAAGAGGAATTATCTTCTGGTTACTTTGCCATAAATTTCATATATCGTGAACTCGGATTTTCAGCAGCAATAAATGCATACTATTCACTTATGGAGAAGGTATGAGAAGCTATGGATTATGCTGTGGACGACCCCTCCCAATATAGAAGACCTAGACACCCTATCCAATGAGACCCCCATGTCCCCCGTTAAAAGATGAACAATATCTTCATCCAAACACCCCATTCAGGTAGGGGTCCACGTGAAGGGCGATACTTATGTCTGAGAACATTCATGCCGCCATCCCATAAATCAGTCTTGACCCATTCGTCTTCCTGAAGAACATCAGTCCAAATGGTAAGGGAGCCAGGCTCCAACCTGTTTGAAATCAAGGTGACTATCAGTCACTTCCGGTATGGAATTCCTTTCTGGAGCTCAGGCAGCCAGGTCTCGATGTAGAGTATATTCGTTATACAGAGAAGAGCTTTGAGAATAATATTCAAATTGAAGACGCGTGACTTGTGTAGGCCACTTTTCAGCAGAAATAAAATACTAACAATATTTGAAATGTTCATTCTAGAGACTGTCTGCTTACTTCACAAACACAAAGAAAATTTTGAGAGCCATACAGACAGGTCTATGCGTAGCGATAAAAAACTTGCCCTTTCACTGCCCACATCATCTTTCACCAGGCAGTTTCAAATCTATAGAAGTAGACAAATATGTAACCATCTGCCAAAACATATTACATCAAGTGAGGAACTTAAAAAGATTAAAAAATCAGTAAAGAACCTTTTTTGGGGAAGTGCTTCTACAGTTTGGAAAAGTATTTTGCATACATATTCTAGTCTTTTGGTACACCATGATGTATATATATTACGATTCATGTCAGGAAATTTAAACATTGTGTTTTATTGATAACATATCTGCACATTTTTTCTTATCTTTGATATTTTTCGATTGTTCGTTTTTGGTCTTCACTGTATTTTTGTGAATACTGTACATTCTTTGCAAAGATTGTAGATAATATCGTTGGTCAATTAAAATCAACGATGTAGTGCACACTCTGTGGACCCTCATCAGTAACCTTCGATCCTATCTGGGATTTGTCTCTACCCATATCACAAAGAAATGGCCAGTTAAGTTTATCACAATGCTTGGATTATCTTGGATGGACTTGAAAAACCTACACGTTCGAGTTGCAAGAAAATAAAAAATGCCTCTCAATCAATCCTTAAATTTTCCTGTATTTTTTAATTTATTTCAAAATATTCTCTCTAACTGAAACATTTGCAGGCAAGTTGAATAATGCCATCGAATTTCCTCTAGACGGATTAGGTATGAGCAATTATGCAGCAGACAATGTGACTCCTTGTCGTTATAATCTAAATGCACTTTCGAATCACAGTGGGTCTACTTACAGCGGACATTTCAAAGCATACTGCAGACATCCCTACACTGGCACGTGGCACGAATACAATGATTCACACGTGTCACCAATATCACCAAAATCGCCTGCGAGTGGCCATAAAACCGATAATAATATTGAGAATTTGAACAAAATTGTTTAGTAGCATGACATGCACTTTTTTCGTAAATTTTGGGCATGAAGCGTATGGCAGCAAAAGCTCGTTCCAAAATTCTGACCAAAAAACGTCAATGGCGATCTAGATTTGCTCAAAAGGGTCATAATTCCCGACGAATCATGAGTTTATGGTTAGGACATCATAACAATAGTCCCAATGGAAGACTTCAGGAGAGCCAAAAGCAAAAAAACAGGCCAAGTTCGATCAAATGTCAAGGTAGTATAGGAGTATGTTCATTGAATGTGTATATGTGTACTTCTTCATATTTTATATTTTAAAGTATCTGAATTTGAGTTTTCAATCCAGTACCTATAATTTTAGGATTTTCTTCTTGACGAGAAAGAAAGTTTTTGGTTTTCTACTACTCTATCTTGATACAAAAAACGATGTGGGAATCTTCCAAAGAAAGGAAGGAAGTTATCAATTTCAAAATAGGTAAATCTATACATGAATGTGTAGATCATGCAAGAAGTACCTTTCAGACACAAACTGGAAGAAAGTCCTCCTGAAACAGCTACTTTCATATAAACATTGAATTACACGAAAGAAAAAATCCTTTGAAACAAATACTTCTATATGAACACTATATGAACATTCTACTCAGTTTGTATTTTACACATTCGTTGTAGAATAAAATCAGAGTTAGTTTATTGTTTAAAGTTTGAATATGTCCAAATAGGACGAAACTGCAGTAACGTTAGTTACAAATAAAAGTGGTAAAAAACATAGAAATTTTCATTTCTCTTTTCAAATCAGATATCATTCACAGTAGTTCCACTATAATAAATGGTAACAAATTGCACTTACATGGACATACTGATAGTATAAAAATGGTAGATATTATTATCATTATCATTATTATTAATTACTGCAACATCCTATATGCTCCATGCCTGTACATCAATGATGAAAATAGAATATTATAATACCAAATGATTGATTCAAACAAGTTAGTTACGATAAAAAATAATACAGATTAATGATATTACAGAATAATAAAATTACATCATTATATTTTGGACTGGTGGGCTTGTACTCTGTGTATCCACAAAGGAAAACAAATGAATGTAAGTTTTCATGTGGCTAAAAGAACGTATTACCGAACTGTCTTCAACTTGGCGATTGTGATTCCCGACATAGGGTGTATGAGAGGAAGTTCTTGACTTGTAGTCACTCAAATGTGAAGGAATGAACGACAGGTGTCTTGTACCCGTCTGTCATAATAGTACCCTTTGTAAATAAGCCAACTTCTTCATCTAAATCCGTGATTAGAACTTTTGATGCGAGTGTCAAACGTAGACGTGATCCTTGACTGATACCTGAAAGCTCATTTCGTATTTTTTTGTTCGATATTCGAATTGCAGCAACATATACATATTTATGATAATAATGACATTTGAATTGAGAGGGGTTTATTTTCAAGAGAAAGTTAATTTCCGGGAAAAAAAGGTTTTGTCTTTCTACTTCTCCATCTTCTTAAGAGAAGAAGAAAGCAATTAATTCCAAAATAAACTCTTTCCCAAACATGAAAGATTCCTATGACTGGGAATGAATCAAGTTAGCGAATTAATATACTGTCCTCCATCACATGTCTAGATTTAACTCGTTCGTGACATATGCTTTTCAATCTACCCTAACCTTCAAAAGATACGTGTACAAATTTTGAGTGAAGCAATTTTTGCTAGTTTGAAGAAAATAGACGAAAAGGAATTTCGTCGGTGGCACAAAGTACTGTTGAGGCCAAGGCTTGGTTTGGTAAACATTATTCGGACTTTGCACTAGAAAAATCAATAGTTGAGAAGTGGTTTGCTAAGTTCAAACTAGGTGAAATGAGCAATAACGACGATGCACGAAGTGAACGCCCCAGAACACCTGTTACCGACGAAAACATCAAATTAGCCCACAAAACTAGTTCATCGAGATAGCCTGAGACTCTTTCGACTATTTCGAAAAGGAAAAAATGAGCGATCATTACATAGTTTTGAATCTTATAGTTGGCACCCATGTTCATTCAATTACCTCTCCATCCAGCTTAGCTACAAACTCGATATATGTATAACCTGGTTTTTAGATTTCAAATATATCAGTGAGTTTTTATACTTGACAGTGGGATAAAACCTAAATAATAACTGGTGGAATCAACACAAAAGTCTTTTCATTCATTTCATTAAAGCATTATTGGAGCGTTTGAAGGATGACATCGCGAAAAAACGGTCCCATTTGAAGAAAAAGGCAGTGCTGTTTCATGAAGACAATACACTGTGTCGGCTTCAAGTCCGAGAAAGATGCAGCTATCTCGGGTATTCCACAAGGAAGCAACCTAGGTCCACTTCTCTATAACGCCTTTATAAACGACATAGTTAAGGTCATTGACATCAACTGCTTGATATACGGGGATGACCTGAAATTTTATTTTGAGATCAATGGCATAGAGGACTGTCTTCAACTCTCCCTCAATCTGAAACGTTTTGAGCAATGGTGTTTTCGCAATAATCTTCCTTTAAATACGAGTGAATGTAATGTAATGACGTACGCACTGAAAAATCGTTCATTTTCATATCAAGGTTTATTAAACGATATTCCACTTCACCGGACAAAACTTTCCTTCGTAGAACACATTGAAGCCATTCTGTCTGTTGTAAACAGAACGAATGGATTCATTGCACGAATCTCCAGAGATTTCGCGGATCCATCTATATCGAAAACTATATACTATGCTTTGGTCAGATCAAAAGTAGAATATGCATCCATAATCTGGAATTCATATCATCAGTTCTATACAGAGAAAGTTGAATCAGTACAACGTCGTTTCCTAAAAGGTCTCTCCTATAGATCAGACAATATCTATCCACCAATTGAATTTCCCCATGATGCATTGTTAGCTAGACATGCCATGAATAGTTTGAGTTGCCGTCACTCCACAATTTTTTTTCAAACTGATTAATAATTTAATAATTGACCCAAAACTGAATTTCAGTGTACCTAGACCAACCTCTAGAGTGGTTAATCCTTCTTATCTGCCAACACTACATACAAATATTCCGAAACATTCACCTCTGCATAACATGTGTGTCAAATGCAATTCTGCCAAATTGTCAGGTCAATATTTTTCACTGTTCCATATCTGAGATTAGGTCTTTTTACTTCAGCTAATTCTATATGTATTGTTTTTATCTTATAACTTATTGCCATTTTATTGTATTGTGATTTGACTTATATTCCTGTTCTGTAGTTGGGTGTAACCTGAAGAACAGTGTATAAATAAATAAACAAATCAATGAAGAAGATGGCAAAATTGTATGAATTTGGGCTTCGTATACACGATGTTCTCCACATTTGGCCCCCAGCCACTTAATTATGATCTCAAGCCTCAAGAAAATGCTCGCTGGAAATTAAGCGCTATAAAAATGGCATCCAAAAATTGTATAACCGTTATAATCATTGTGCTGTATTGAAGACAAATCTACGTTAGCCCACGAACTCATCAGTCCAACTGTTATATTTACAAACCTAACCATCATCTCAAGCGAGTATCAAGCTGAGCGGTTCTAGTACTGTGCCTTGTGGTACACCGAAAGTTTTTCAGTACTCATAGTAGGGTTAATATTTTTAATTTGATTCCTTTCATTTTCCAAATGGGTCGTGACGGATTTCAATCCGTTTCTTCTCATATATTTTTTTCAGTCAATCGACAATACGTTATCCTATTTCTGTCTTATCGCCCCATTTATAATTAATTGAAAAAACAATCCAAAAATAGCTAGTGGAGACAATACACGGTCGCTTGGGTGGCCGACGTTTCATTCCCGACAAGAATTTGAAAAAGAATTGTTGCTTATCGATATGAATTTCATTAAAAAATTAATTACCTTCAGCTCGTCTTATCTCGTGTTTTTGTTGACCCTCTGAGACTATCGCGACTTTTAGCTATAATTATAGTTGATAAAGGCCGAATGCGTGTAGTTATATTGTTGTTGTTGCTTTTATGGGATTATTTTTTCGAATAGGCGGAACACGAATGGGGCCTAAGAAAAAGTGAAAGTTTCAGCTATCATTGAGTTGATTCCATTGAACCCCATCGTTTCCATAATATTATGTTGAAAAGAAGTTACACTAGCTTGAAAATGATTTACCCAGATGAACACTAATTAGGGCAGGATGTAAAAAACAAGCTATGTGATTCATTTGTGCTCTCCCAGTTCAACTATTGCGATATTGTTTATGGGCCATGTTAAGATGGCGTGGATTGTCAGCGTATTCAGAGAACTGCTGTTTGAGCCTTATTTTTGGCATAAAAAGAAGTTGAATGTCTCAATATGTCCAACAAACGTAAAGTACATACTCTTTGCTACTTCCATTTACTTTTGAAATACAAGCAACCCCCAGCTATCTCCATGATAAAGTCAAATATAGAAAAAAATTACTTGATGTAAATATTCAACATGCTTTTTTATCACCATTTCTCGACATAAAAAAATATTGAACAATTAACACGAGATGGAAATTAAAAAATTATTAACAAGAAATTAAATCTGAAAATTAGAAGATAACAAGCCAAGTTACTTCATAACGTTTCTACTGTCAGTATCCACAATCGCTTTCAAGTGATGACTAGACTAATTTCTTCGAAAGATGACTGACTATTTACGGGTCATTCGAGTACTATCACACTTATCCCCGCTTTCCTTTTCCCGCTTCACCGGTTTAGTGAGAGATGACCGTCTGGCGGGAGTTGACGATTTTTTTCATGATAATGGGTTTCCATATGTTGCGTATCTCTACGCTAGCTTGGCTGAATTCATTGTTGGACAACATGTATGCGATTTCTTTGAATTTCCTTCTGAACCAATGTTCCTCGCTGTGTATGATCTCAGTTTGGGACCTCTCAATGTTATGTTGGTGGGTCCAAACATGCTCTGCTATTCCTGATTTTCTAGTTTCCACTCGCTGTGTGTTTTTCTTGTACTCGGCACTGCGAACATTCAATGGCCTCTTAGTTTCACCTATATAGGATTTTCCGCACTCACAGGGTATCCGGTAAATGCAATTTTTGGAATCGCAGCCCGCGTTTGATGGTCTGGTTTTCGTGAGGCTGTTTCCGGATCTGAAGCAGGTTATCATGCTGTACTTGTCCTTTCCGATAATCCTCCGATGCAGGGAAGCACTGGTTGTGTCGGCTTCTCTTCCTTGCGAAACTCCTGATGTCTTTTAGCCAAAGTCTGTTCCACCATCGCTTTGGTATAGCCATTCCCTTGAAGATCATTTTTGATGATGTCTATAGTTCCTTCGTATCACAGAGCCCAAAAGCATGATCTAATAGAGTCTTGATGATTCCTCTTTTAGTCGATTGAGGGTGGTTGGATTCGGGGATCAGATACTGCTCCTTGACAAGATTACGCAAAAAAAACAAAACAGCTCTCAATATTTTTGCACACTTGTAAAATGTAAGAAATTGTGGTAGAAATAAATAGGTAGAGAATGTATTCACATTTTTTTGGCTCATTTTGTTAAACTTCAATTGGTTGACTTAATTATTCACTCTTGTGATTTCATCAACCCCTGCCCTTTTTTTAGTTGACTTTAGTTTCCTATCTTGAAAGTGGTACGATTTACAAAGTTTCTTGATTTTTTCCACATCGCGATTGAGATATTTGCAGAAACTGAAATTACCGAATTTCGATTTTTAGCTTCACTGCGTTCATTTCAAATGATATGAAAGTAGAGCAGGGTACGTTTTGTTTATAGGATTCCGTCATCAACTTTTTTTGAGTAAATCTAGTTTTTCATCAATTTCAGTAGCCAGTATCAGAACAAATTCATCAAAGTCTCTAATTCCGAAAGATCAAGTTTGGAACCTTTTCTTTTCAAGATCATAATTGGACTCATGCTCCACTGTCAAAAGATGGTTTGCATTGGTATTCTCATTAAAAAATTAGGTAATTCTATCTTCTATGATTTTGGAGAAAGTTCTTCCGGTTTAACTCATATACTTTTATACTCCCTATATAAAGGTATAATATATTGTTATCACCCGAAGACGATTGGGGATATTAACAATCGAGACCTTGTGAAGTAACTTGGTTTGGAATCTCTCAATTTAATATTTTTTTAAAATTTTTTTATATATTATATTTTTATTTCATTTTTTATTTTTTGTATAATTGTTCAATTTTTTACTTGTATTTTATTTCACTTTAATTTTATTACAGGGTTTTTTGTTTGATGTAATTGTTACCTTCAGTTATTTCTTTTTGTATTGGTTCTTTTAGGGATTTCAAATCATTTTATATAATATTGGACAATGGAAGTCCGAACTAATGAAATTCATCATGAAACATTGTCAATCACCTTCAAATATTGAAATGACCTTCATTTTTGTTAAAACTGTTGACAGTAATTTAGAATTGAATAATATAATCAGTAGTATCATCTCAAAATTACACATAACAGAATAAAAATTATATTTATCATACCTATAGTAATTATCATAACCTTTTTTTTCAGAACCGAACGGATAATGGTCATTATGGTTACGCTTGTGATCACAACTGTAATTCAGACCAGGTGAGAATTATACTCTTCTACAGGATACATTTAAATTATTTAAGATACCTGGAGTCCCGGATCTGGATTCTGAGTTACATAATACATGGGATTGATGGGGGAAGTACATCATTTAATCCCGAAAGCTAAAGTAATTTTTTATTGTTACTATTATTATCACTGTTGAAATAGAATTTCTTTCGAAAATATGTTGCTAAACTGTTTCATAATGCTCTGCAATTTCCTTACTGCATATCTGGAAACTTGTTTAGAAAAATCAATAACAAATCAATTTACCTTGCGTGATATTTCATATTCATTACTGCAATTTTCTTACGAAGAAATTCTCTATAATTTGATGTAAAATATCGTTTATTGAGAAGTTGGCAATATTCTTCGCAGTTTAAAATTCCCAAGTGAAGTAGCACGAAATGTTTTACAATAGTTAATTGATCACATATTGCTAGAAACATAGGTAAGTACTCAAAAACGAGGTCTATTCAAAAAAGAGATGGGTTTTTATTAAAAAAAATATTTATTCACTCATCAATTGCCATATCCTCCTTCAAAGTAGTCCCTAATAAATAACACACTTGTGTCAGCGTTTTTTCAAATCCTCAAAGCAGATCCGATATGCATTTGTTGGCATGTCATAGAGCTCGCTCAGCGATTCGCTGTCCGTTCATGGGTCTCTTCAATCTTGGAAAGAGAAAAAAGTTTCGGGGGCCCAAATATGGTGAAAATGGTGGCCGAGGCAAGAAATGACAAGTGAGCAGGTGCATTATCATGATGCAAAAGCCATAATTTTTCCAAAATACTTTATTTTTTTTCTCGCAAGATAATACTGCTTATTGGCCGTACGATCATATGGCAAGAACTTCTGATGCACTACGCCACGGTAATCACAAAAATCAGTGAGCACAACCTTGACATTTGATCGAACTTGTTCTGATTTTATTCTCCAGGCTCTGCTAGACCCTTCCATTGACGATTGGACTTTGTTTTCGATGTCGTAACAATATAGCCATAACTCGTCACCAATTATGACCCTTTTAAGCAAATCTGGATCGCCGTTG
>WOGN01006574.1:0-12361 GCA_015342105.1 Leptinotarsa texana | reverse complement strand
ATTTTCAAAACCCTTTCAGCAGTAGTGCAAGGCATTTTTAAACAAATAACAATACACGACCCGTTTAAACAAAACAATCGAACGATGTACTAATGAAAACTGGAAGAAGAGGAGTGGGTATTTATTTTAAAAAGGGATTTCATTTAACAAAAAACTGATAAGAAAACCTGGTAGATTTTTTTTTTATTCAGGCATACAAATTACCGAGTGGTCTGTCTAATGTATTATTAACATGGCAATTTTAAATTCAAATTATCTCGAAAACTGATCGTTACAAAAACTTTCTTCCAACAGAGTTGTAAAGGTATTCGAAAGACCTTTAAAACAAGGTGCCACTTGACCTACTTTCCCTATCTAAATAAGGGTCGTCGGACGCACCCTTCCGAGGGGGTTCGTACTACAAAAAATCTGATTGGTCTGAAAGGTGTCCCCTTTTAATTAGAAATCGACGTGTCCAATCTTATTTTAAAAATTTTACTTTTCATATTCAAAAACGGCTCTGTTGAGTTTTCGTTGTTACACACTGTATAAATTATGCCCCTAATATAAATATTTGTGAATCAAGATCGAAAATTTTTCTGATTGAAAAAAATTGCTACTCCTTGAAGGAATTTCATAGATGATTTTACCCCTCTCCATGTTATTTCTGTTTCTTGTTCATTTGGCAAATCATTTGTAAATACTTGTATTTTTTTTTATTTTTTTAAGCTGACGTTTTCCTTGTTATTGTATATTGGAAGATATGTTTTTTCTTTTTTTCCATTGCACATTTCAACAGGTGAAATATTTGATAATAAATAAAATAATAAATAAATGATAATTATCGCCATTAAAGTTGTCGTCAATGAAAAAGGGATCAATGATATGGTTTTCTACAATCCTTGCCCAAACATTAACCTTTTCAGGGTATTGCATGTGTCCTTCTCTCATCCAGTAGGGATTTTCTGTTTACCAGTAACAGAAATTTTGACAATTAGCATGACCGTTAAGAGACAAAGTTATTCTATCAAAATCTTCTTCCATGAGCTCCGTAGGGATGCATTTTATTTTCTTTTGATATGTTTACTATCGATGTATGGCCAATATAGAATGTAGCATCACATCCAACTGCATTGGCAGCTGCATTTTTATCTGCCCCACATGACCAAGTTCTTGAAACTGCTTATTGCTCCTTGAGATATGGGCGGTAAATTAGGAAATTTCTCATGAAATAGGCGAGCTAATTCCAATTGTGTTCGGGTTTTATCACCGTATCCAATCATTTGTAAAACTGTTATTTTATGCATTTCCGTTAATCTAACTATTTGTCAGACTTGAAGTTAACGAACTTTAAACTTAAATTAAAACACTGACAACTAATAAGTTTACCAGGCGTTTTGAACTAACGTTGCCGCAAAAATCATTTACAGTTTTTGTAAAAGATACCATCTGAAAAGAACATACAGAATAGAGAATGAAGAAACATTTCAAACGATATATCACGAGCCTATACTTTTCATTTAAAAAATTGCGGGGTGTACCTCTCATTCAACGGGGGTTGAAAGTATGGGTAGGATTTTTCCGTTGAAGTATGTCAAATTATACTTTGAATTTGACGTGTTTCGTAATTTCGTTAAAATATGTCGGTACCGTAACCGAAATAATGATTTTATTCCATTTGGCTCTACACACACTGTACATAATTTATGAATGATTTTTCTGATCATCACATTACGAACGTAAATTGTTCAGCACTCTACATCTACCTACAGAAGTCTTACGAGAACGATAATATGAGCAACAGTTTGCAAACACAAATTTCATCGAGTATCTAAAGTTTTTCAATGCAAGCGTTGAATTTTTCTTCGTCAGGTGGGATAACCAGCTGGATGACCATCTCTTAGCGTTGTATTTTTTCTTCGGATGTTGAGGAGAGTTTGGAAAATAGACAATTACTGGAGGTTACTATGTTGTTATTTTGTTTCCATTGCTTTTGTTCATTTACAATTCTCCTCAAAAATTACACGAAAACAACTGTTGAGTTCACCGTGTTAGGAATCACACGTTGAAAGGTAAGATCTCGTTAGTCCTTAGCTCGCACAAGTTTCTTAAGTTCTGAGAGTTGTCGTTTGTATGGAGGCGACAGCTGATTAAAGAAAAAACAGAAAATAGATCATTAAATCAACAAAAATTGCAGCGGTAGCTGAGAGACGAAAAACCTTTTCAATAACTCCCGAAATAACTGAGAAAATATTGGTCATAATTATTGAGGCAAAGAGTGGTATAAATTTCATTCATCAAAAAATTAATTGTCTTGCAAATACAATCTGTTGAATTCAAAATTTTCCATCGAAGATCTCTCAACACATAAATGTGATATCCTCTGGTGCTGTTGCTTAGGAAATCGAAGTTGCTGGTGAAATATTGGAAGCAGAGGAAGTCATAAATTTCCTGAGATTCAAACACTGAGAACGGGTATATGGTCCAGTGTAGATGTATTCAATATTCTTGATAAACATTTCCTTTCTCTAGAAGCTCCCCAGACACGTAAATTTAAAACTTCACTCTCGTTCATTTTCACTGAGTGACGTAAGTATAAATATTATTATCTAAAAAGCGCAGATGCCCCCTAACCTGCTTTTTGATAACCCAATTTCCTATTAATGTTTCTCATGAAAATTAGGTTACTCGAGAGAATATTACCCAGTGACGCTTGGAATGTTAGTGGCAGCGTATGGGAAATTCAGGAAAATGTACTTGGTACCGGGAAAATCGCTGGAAAAAGTAAAATAATGGTAAGAATGGTGGGATAAACAAGAATGTTTATGTTAGTTGTATATGAATTGTACAAGAATGATTTGCCTGGAAAATAAAATATTCGTTTAAAACTGAATTTGAATATGTGAATCTAGTTACCAGTAATTTTGAATGTGCCCCAAAAATATAATAATACCAAAAGAAATTCAAGATATATGATAATAACATTTGTGTAATAGTGATTCAGATTCTTTCAGTTCATAAAATCAGACATACCAATCATTCGCTTTTTAAAAATTGTCTCAGTTTGAATTGCTCAGTAGATCTAATTTCGTTGGTGAACACCCTCAAGAATACTACGCTTTATATAGCAGAAACATATTTGAAATATTCTAATGTTCGTTGCTTTTATCATTAATCAAAACTACAACTAATCTCCACAAGGACATCTAGATAGAGCTTTCTCTTCTTATTTATTTCTCTGCTTTTTGACATACACTCAGGATTGGTATCCAAAATTGTCTACTTTCTATTTCAAAAAATTGGTGAATTTGCATTTTTTCCCTTTCAAAGCAGTTCTGATTTACACTTTATGGTATGTCCCAGAGCATTCTCAGCTATTCAGTTTTATCTCCCCAATCGTCGCAAAACGACACCCTTCCAAGGATATTTTCAAACTTGGGAATAGGAAAAAGTCACAGTGGGACAAATCTGGTGAATATGGTGGCTGAAGAGCGATTAAGATGAATTTGCATTTTTCTCATAAATATTCATTCATTGATCGATTTCCATTTTTCCTTTCGAAGCAGTTCCTATATGCACTTTTTGGTATGTCCTAGCAATTCGGTTTTATCTCCTCAATCGTCGGAAACCGCCGTCCTTCCATGCGTCTCTTCAGACTTGGGAATAGGAAAAAGTCACAGGAAGTCAAATCTGGTGAATACGGCGGCTGAAGTGTGATTCCGATTAATTTGCATTTTTTTCAAAAAATATTCATTCATTCATCGATTTCCATTTTTTCCTTTCAAAGCAGTTCCGATATATACTTTTTGGTATGTCCTAGAGCATTGTCAGCGATTTGGTTTTATCTCCTCAATCGTCGCAAAACGCCGTCCTTCCGTGGGTCTCTCCAAACTTGGGAATGGGAAAAAGTCACAGGGGGTCAAATCTGGTGAATACGGTGGCTGAAGCGTGATTCCGATGAATTTGCATTTTTCTCAAAAAATATTCATGTATTTATCAATTTCCATTTTTTCCTGTTCAAAGCAGTTCCGATATGCACTTTTTGGTATGTCCTAGAGCATTCTCAGCGATTCGGTTTTATCTCCTCAACCGTCACAAAACGCCGTCCTTCCATGGGTCTCTTCAAACTTGGGAATAGGGAAAAGTCACAAGGAGTCATATCTGGTGAATACGGAGGCTGAAGCGTGATTTTCTCAGAAAATATTCATTTATTCATTAGTTTTCATTCTTTCCTTTTCAAAACAGTTCCTATATGCACTTTTTGGTATGTCCTCGAGCTATCGCTGTGATTCGATTTTCACCTCATCAACCGTCGTGAAACGCCGTCCTTTCATGGGTCTTTTCAAACTTGGGAGTGAGAACAAGTCGCAGGGGACCAAATCTGGTAAATACGGTGACTGAAGCATGATTCCGGTATTGTTTTTGGCCAAAAAGTTATACGAACAAGCAATGGCGAGTGAGTAGGTTCATTATCGTGGTGTAAAAGCCATAAGTTGTTTTTCCATAATACTGATCGTTTTCTTTGTATTGCCTCTCGCAAGCGGCGCATAACTTCAACTTTCAAGCAATGCTGAGTCACTGTTGACGTCATTCGACAATTCTTGAACGATACTCATGAGACGGTGTTTTGGTAAAAATTTAGCAATTTGGGCAACTAACTTCGCTGCCACACGCTTCATACCCAACACTTACGAAAAGATTGCATGACATGAGACAACCGTTATGCTTATATCCACAGCAACTTCTCTAATAGTGATTTGATGAATTTTCTGCACTTTCTCAACATTTTTCGGTTGTTGACATTTTTCTGACTTAGAGTACAATCAACGTATGCCACTGTCCACATTATAAGTATTTTTGCGCAATAAATTCCATTTTTTACACAGTATTTCATGCGAATTCTATGGAATACGCCTTATTTGAAAGGTCTCTACCAAATTTTATGAAAACTAGAATTCTTAATTCCACTGTTTGAAGTGTTCAAACTGGGCACTATTGAATGGCACTGATAATAATGAGAGAAATAAGAACTCGAGGTCTTATTTGAACTTCCTATCCTTATCTTCCGTTATATAAGAAATATTTCATATATTCAAAGTGAGGATTGAAACAGCGGGTTTGTATTACGAACATGGAAAACCTGCCAGGGATACTGCTCCAGAAATTGTCAATAACGAAACCATTCATGTTTGCAGTTCTACGCCTGAAGCATTAGGAGTGAGTCGTAAGTAGGTAAATCATCAAAACTTTTCATACAGAGGTCAGGCCCTCCGTTACGGATTGGGGTATTTTTTCAACAAGTACCAGTGCGACAGTTTTTTGAAAGGTAGATGGATTGAAAGGAGAGGTTCAACATATTGGCCACCCAGATCCCCCGATCTGATTCCACTGGACTTTTTCTTTTGCGATGGATGAAATTGAGTGTCGCTAACGATATGCAGCCAACTACATAGATAATTCACGGCAAGAAATTACCAGGTGAAAAATATTCATTATTTTCAAAGTTGTGGCAAGTTTTGCTTCAACTGATTCGAAAAGTCATTTTATTCTAGTTGTCAATTGAACGTATAGCATTTGGTACAATCCCTAGCCCGAAAGATGTTCCACCAAGTTATTTATGCAAATGATCATATGAACAATATGCAATTCAATACAAAAATAGAATATTAATCATTTCCTGCAATCAACAACATTCGCCATCGTTATATCAATGCGTGAGCATGACTCACGTTGCAGTTTTGTGGCTCAAAGAAAGTGCAGAGGACCTTGGATTCGAAGTGGCAATATTAATCTAAAAATAGATCGTGTATCTCCCTTGACTGGAGAGGAGCAATGAACTTGGATAAGTATGTCACTTGAAGCAAGTTCATCTCACCGGAAAATTGGGATGTATTTCGGGAAAATCGAAAATGTTTGATATAGTTTCATATATCTGTTTGCAGTATTCTTCTATAGGGTATTTCATTAGGCCTTTCATGTCTTTGAATTTAAATAAAACAAAGTGTATGTGACATAACATAGAAATGTTTTTCACTAGTTCGGACTTCCATTGTCTAATATATAAAATGAAATGAAATCCCTGAAACAATTTAAAAGAAGAATTAAAAATGAATAGCTGAAAATAACAATTATGTTAAGCAACAGTAACCTGAAATTAAATAACAGTCGAATAAAATAGAAGTCAAAATCGAACAATTGAACAAAAATAAAGAAATAAAAATGAAAATAAAAAGTTAAAAGTTTCCAAACCACGTTAGTTCACAACATTTCGATTGTTTGTATCTACAATCGTCTTCGGGTGACAACTGGACTGATTCCTCCGAAAAATGACTATGGGTCGTTCGAGTTCTTTCACTCATCCCCACTTACCATATTTTCCGCTCCACTGGTTCAGTGTGGAGATGACCGTTTGGCGGAAATTGGCCATTTTTCGCTTGATGATGAGTTTCCATATGTTGCGTATCTCTACGCTAGCTTGGCTGAATACGTTGTTGAGCAGCATGTATGCGGCTTCCTTGAATTTTCTTGTAAACCAATGTTCCTCTCTATGTATGATCTCAGCTTGGGACCACTTGATGTTGTGTTGATGGCTCCAAACATGTTCTGCTATTCCTGATTTGCTGGTTTCCCCTCGCTGTGTGTTTCTTGTGCGATTATTCTCGACATCATCAAAAATGATCTTCAATGGAATGGCTACTCCAAAACGATGGTAGAAAAGACTTTGGCTAAAAGACAGCAGGAGCCTCGCAAGGAAGAGATGCCGTCACAACCAGTGCTTGCACTTCCCTACATCAGAGGACTCTCCGAGAGAATAAGAAGAATTGGCTCCAAGTACAACATCAGAACTTGCTTCGGATCTCGTAAGACTATCCGTAGCAGTCTCACAAAAACCAGGCTGCGATTCCAAGAATTGCATTTACCGGATACCCTGTGAGTGCGGATAATTCTATATTGGTGAAACTAAGAGGCCATTGAATGTTCGCATTGCCGAGCACAGGAGAAAGACACAAGGCAAGGGAAAACCAGCAAATCAGAATTAGCAGACCATGTTTGGACCCATCAATACAACATCGAGTGGTCTCATGCTGAGATCATACACAGAGAGGGACATTGGTTCAGGAGAAAATTCAAGGAAGCCGCATATATGCTGTCCAACCACATATTTAGCCAAGGTAGCGTAGAGATACGCAACATTTGGAAACCCATCATCAAGCGAAAAATGGCCAACTCCCGCCAAACGGTCATCTCCCACTGAACCAGTGGGAGATGAACGATCCATAAATAGTTACCTCTCGGAGGAATTAGTCCAGTCATCACCCGAAGACAATTGTAAACCCTAACAATCGAAACGTGGTGAACTAACGTGGCTAGAAATCTCTCAATTTTTTACTTTATTCTCATTTTTCCAGTTCAGTTCCAAACCACGACGGCCTTCAAACCCGAACGAAGATCTTAACACGGGCTTTCCTTTGCTCAAATCCTGAATGGTGTTGCACCCTGTACACAATTGCTACGGTCGCCTTTGTTTTATATTCTCCTTATATCTTCCACCACGTGCAAGAAATGTTATTACCTTAAAGAAAAAGTCGTTAATCAAGCACCTTTTGGAAAAGCAGCATCTCGCGAATGAAATTACAGCGCGACTATTTTTTGCGAACGTCGTAATGTATTAAGGTTGAGAAAGCATCACTAATTCGAATACAATTTCCTTCCATATATGACAAAAACAAACGATTTTAAAATGAAATGTGCGCTTAATAAAGCCAAGCGATTCAAAAGACCAGTGGCTGCCACTACAAGGGGTTTTGGGAGACAAATCACTTGAAGAAGTTGAAGATGAATAGAGATTTCCTTTTTTGTTTCGAATATTTCAACATTGGATTGGAACATCTGATTCAATTTTTTTCACTGCAGACACAATAATTAAATTTGATAAAATTATGAAAATTAGTTTTCTAATGTGAATGTGACAGCACGTTAAAAGTTATGACCTCGCACAAGTTTCCCAACTTATGAGAGTTATCGTTGGTATGGAGGCGACAGCTGATTAATAGAGAAACAAATTTTAAAAAAGAAACATATTTCAAAATAGATTTAAAACAGAATGATGAAATTTCAGAAAGTATGGAGGTACTTAACCGGAATTATTCTGATTATTCAAGCAAACCCTGTAACCATAACGGTATTTCAATATCACTTTTTGATGTATCATATTTTCAGTTAGCATTATCGGAAGCTTGTTTTTATGACTGAAACCGAAACTGAAAACGAATTTCAGCATCGGTCTCAGTTTCGGCCGAAATCAAAACCGAAACTTCCTTACAAGGATTATGATTTGAGGGAAAAATAAAGAAAACGTTATTATAATCAGTCAGTCTTTATTTTTTTATCTTTAAATCACAACGTTATGCAGTCTTCGACATATTTACTTATTGATAATCAACATAAAAAACTCTTATTCAAGAAAAAATATTAATTGCGCCTTAAAAATACTTAAAATAAGTGAGGTGTTCATTTGAGTAGGTGTAGATTCTTCTTTTGAATATTATTGATGTGTTTTCAAAAATATTAAACATAAAATTACTTATTTGAGTTAATACCTGATATCACAATAGTTACGACATGATTAGACACGTGGAAGCGATTGTATAGGTTTGTTTTGGTTCAGAATTTTGTACAGTTCTATCATGCGCAGTTTTGTGTTTTGGTTCAGTTAGAATCGTTCTAGTATCGTTCACAAAGTGTTTTGGTTTTCTCCGAACCGATTTGAAACTATTCCAGAACGGTAATTATTTGTCGTAATTATTTGTTCGTACATTTGAGTAGGGACCGTTCAGAACTTCGAATTTGCTCTTGCGCACTAATAAAATTTTTCATTTGCGTTCAACAATTTTGGTAGTAACGTTTTCTAAATCTCATTTTTATCCGTATTTTGGTTGGTGTTTCATTTGGTATTTTGTCTACAATACTGTCTCCGGTAAAACAAAGAAACTCGGAGAGTTCATTGCGACCTGCAAATAAGACAAAATTATATATCAGTATTATTCTTATACCATAACAGAGAGACGTGAAATGTATGTAGCAATAATAATAATCATTATTATTATCACATCTTTTACAATTCCAAAAATTTGTTCTTGGCATGTTTTTGTCAAACTCATTAGTATAAGATTACAATATATTTTCAATTTAATTTTGGATAACCGGAAATAACGTCTTAGTTAATTCCTGGTACTCTCATTTTTTTAAAAACATCATTACACTTTAATTATATATTTGCTTAACTTTTTCACTCTTGTCTTTAAACTTAACTCAAATGTCCAATGATCGTTATACCAGAATAGAGGTACCTAACCTCCAATCTTTGCTTATAAACTTGTCAGAATAATTTTTTTATGTTTTGGTTTTTTACTTGTTGGGACCGTTCCAGAACTGTTCTGTGACTGTAATGTTCTGCGCATTGATTCGGCTTCAATGCGGAACGATTCAATAACAGTTCGAAATACAGAACCAAAACAAACCTTATGATCAACGCGTCGAGCATGACCGATCACAGCGCGGGAACTCCCGAATGCAGTTTCGGTTTCGGTCGTAGTTTCGGCAGGTTTGGCGCCGAAACCGAAACTAAACCGAAACCCGTTTTTTTGCCGAAACTCGACCGAAATCGAACTTTCGGTCGAACACTATCGAAAACACGTCCACACACTAAGTCGATCGACTGCTCTTTTATGTTTACCGACAATCGATGTAAAACAAATCGACATGTCGGTCGATAAATTTTGTCGATCGACATCACATCAAGGCGACAACGTCGATCGACAAAGTCAATCGACAGTGTCGACTCACGGAGGACGCAGCTTAAGATTTTTCAATTTTTTTGAGTGATAACTTATGGGAAGGTAAACCGCTTCGTTACCTACCGCGTTACGTCGCCAGTCTGTCTGGCGTCGTCCCTTTCTCTCACGCATACATCAACGGAAAGTAGGCTCGTCCTCTCTCGTCGGACAGACGCTCAGTGTTTAATGAGCGATAGACATATACTGTTGACAGTATCAAGCAAGCACGTTATATTATTTCATTATGTGAAACGTGGCCTTAAAATTATGATACTAATTTTGCCTACGTACATTATCAGTATCATTATTTAATCCTACAGAAGTAACAATTGGCCTATGGTAGCCATACACAGAATAATCAAACATTTTAATTATAAATAACCTTTCCTTACATCATTATATTAATACGCATAAAATTTAAGTAATAACCTAAGCTTTTCTCTAAATTAACAATTTCAATATTAAATAGTTCAACTTAAATTATGTCAAGTTATCACTTCTATCGGGAGTCCCCAGGCGCAACCCTTTTTGGGAAGTTCTAGAGGAATAGGTAGGGAAAAACTTAAGTTGCATGGCTACAATTGAAGTTTCATCACCTCATTTAGGGCGTTGGTGGACCACCCAACATCTCTCGAACAGTTGGTATCATTTTTCAAAAGTTCAAGCGGTCAACAGTTATCCTGGCCTCAATGTAGGCAGTTACGATACTGGTGACTTGTTTTCAGGGAGTTACGGTTGTATTTGGAGATACAGGGTGGAGTAAAATTGTACCAAATTGCATCCAAGGTGCAAGGTTGACACCAAACCAAAACAACGTCTTGTCATATCCTTCGTACAGCATTAGGCCTGGCTTAGACCTTAAGCTGGCTTAATTTGTGAACTATATATGCAACGTAACAAAAATCAGCCTTGCCCTCCACTTTGACGGCTTGGAACTTTCAAGCAAAACTCCTATGAACCTAACATAGCTTTCTCTTTCCGTTGGGAACTACAATTTCACTGCCTAACAAAAAAAAATCAATTTTCATCGAGACAACTTTTTTAAAACATATGTTTCGTGTATGATGCTTTTTTAAGGACAAAACACAAGCACTACAGGAAAATCCTTGCGAAATTGGCCATTCACATTGGATTTGAATCGCTGGCAGCAGTTTTCCAGATGAATGAGTTCTTAAACAGTGAAGTTCAAGGTGTACTGAGTTGAACCTCAAAACGATTATCAGCAAAAGTCCGTCGTGTATTTCTGGTATATACCGCTCTTGGTGGAATCAAATGTGCCAAGTCACAGGAACACTTTCTATGAAAGTATCTCCATACATGAGAACAATACTCCAAGAAGGTCTGATCTGAGCTTTATAAAGCATCAAAAGTTGCTGAGGCGTGTATAGTTTTCTGGTTCCGAACAGTGTTCCAAGCTTCCAAGAAGCAGCATTTTCAATTCTAGTGACATGATTGTACCAAGACATATTGGTGTCCATTTTAACCTCCAAAAAACTTATCAAAGCAGAAAGCGGGATTTTCTGATCTGACATTATTATATCCGGTTCGGAGATAATTATCTTTTTGGAGAAAACTGATGTGTTATAAGGGAGAGTGTGTAACAAAAGTGAGTGTGTGAGAAACAAAAAAAAGTTAACGTCAGGTTATGGTTATTGAATAAAATAGCTTTTTGTAAATAATTAGTTTAACACATGGTTATCCAATCAAAATAAAATGAAATACCATGACAGAAATTAGTAATATGGCAACTTAAAGAAAAAAGGGAAATCAGCTCTCTCAAAGTAACATGCGTATGGAAGAGCTGGGCATGTACTATGAAAGAGCCAGGTTCCTCTTTACAAGAAATAACAGTCTTTAAGCAAATGAAAATCACTTAATTAACTCTTTATCTGTTATATAATACTTATCAAACTGTAAAATGGTTCATTTCTATGAAAATCAGTTATTTATCAGTCCTTAATCACAATCCTCTCGTTCATAACTATTCAATATCTTGTTTTGAAATGCCCGTAAACCGCAACATCCAGAGGTTAGAGTCTATGGCTAGAATGAGGTAGAAATATCAGCAGAAGTAACTTGTCAAATTTGTTTTGACCCTTTTTCAGCGATGATTTTAGTAGGAGCCTCCACAAGTGGCTCTTGCGAATCATATTGTCATTTAAATTGTAACCTCAAAATACAGCTATTTCGCATAAACATTATGACTTCTTCTTCTTCTCTAATATTATGGACGTTACTTCCCATTCGGGCGCATTTGTCCAGGCTCCTCCTGTCAAACAATACACTTTTCTTGTCGCCTCCTGCTGAGGAGACCTTCTGATTTGTTATTCACATACATGGCCCCTTTACGTGGTTATCCGAATCACCCCGGCCTGGATACCGGCGTGAATAAAGGGGCCCTTGAACCTCACTTTTATTTAAACTCTCACGCTTATTACATAGACTATCACAACACAGCACAAAACGGAGCCCCACGATAGCACATGGCATCCACGTACCTTCTTTGTGGACGGATGTTATCAGTACGTCCGCCCACTACCACGTCC
>WOGN01006573.1:0-12362 GCA_015342105.1 Leptinotarsa texana | reverse complement strand
TAATCCACATTTGAATGAATTTCACGCAAACAGGAAAAGTCAGTCGAGAACTTAATTTTGGGGGACACAGAAACCTCCCCACACTTCTGTACTCCTGATAGTCAATTTTTCCAAATTATTTAACCTAACCAAGGACCTAACTTAACCAAGGACCTGACCTAACCTAACCTACGACCTAACCTAACCAAGGACCTAACCTAACCAAGGATCTAACCTAACCAAGGACCTAACCTAACCAAGGACCTAACCTAACCAATGACCTAACCTAACCAAGGACATAACCTAACCAAGGACCTAACCTAACCAATGATCCAACCTAACCAAGGATCCAACCTAACCAAGGACCTAACCTAACCAAGGATCTAACTTAACCAAGGATCTAACCTAACCAAAGACCTAACCTAACCAAGGACCTAACCTAACCAAGGCGAACTCTTAATTTTTGGGGAAACAGAAACCTCCTCACACTTCTGTACTCCTGATAGTCAATTTTTCAAATTTCCGTAAATCATCTCTGCACTTGTTTTTCCCAAGTCTGAACGAATTTCACGCAAATCCAAATATTTACCACTTTATCTTACGTAAAAATTTCAGAAAAAAAGTCAATCAGATTTAAATTTGTGTATATCTGACACATTCATAGGCAAGTGAAGAACAGTAACCTCCTCACATTTCTGTTCTCCTGATACTCAATTCTTCCAAATTTTCATGAATCACATCTGCACCCAGATATTCCGTCTTTGAATGAATTTCGCACAATTGGAAATATTTCACATCATCTCACGGGAAAATAACTGAAAAAGTGTCAGTCACGATTGAATTTGTGTATATTTTACACTTTCATATGCTATTGTAGAACAGAAATCTCCTCACACTTCTGTATTCATGATACTCCATATTTCCAAACTTTCTTAAATCAGTCACACAACCGGATTTTTCAACTTCAGATGGATTTTTCACAATTTGAAATATTCCACCGCTCAAGTGAGAATAACTGTGGTAAAGTCAGTTTAGCACCTAATTAACCTAACCTAACCAAGGACCTAACCTAACCAAGGACCTAACCTAACTAAGGACCTAACCCAACCAAGGACCTAACCTAACGAAAGACCTAACCTAACCAAGGACCTAACCTAACCAACGACCTAACCTAACCAACGACCTAACCTAACCTTCGACCTAACCTAACCAAGGACCTAACCTAACCAAGGATCTAACCTAACCAAGGACCTAACCTAACCAAGGACCTAACCTAACCAAGGATCTAACCTAACCAAGGACCTAACCTAACCAAGGACCTAACCTAACCAAGGACCTAACCTAACCAAGGACCTAACCTAACCAAGGACCTAACCTAACCAAGGATCTAACCTAACCAAGGATCTAACCTAACCAAGAACCTAACCTAACCAAGGACCTAACCTAACCAAGGACCTAACCTAACCAAGGATCTAACCTAACCAAGGATCTAACCTAACCAAGGACCTAACCTAACCTAACCAAGATGGCTACGAGTTTAGTGGTTTTGATCGAATTCGATTGAAAACTGATATGTGGGGGTTTTAGGGATCCGGGATTTTGCATTTTTAGGCAATTCTCAAATTCAAGATGGCGGACGAGTTTTGTAATTAATGTTAAATTCGATTAAAAATTGGTATGTGGGGACTAAAGAGGTCGGAGATTATGAATATTTTGTAAAAATAGAATTGAATATAAATTCAATGACATTTTTGGTTGTTGCCAACCTCAAAATCACGGTCTGCGACCGCGCCGGTTCAAAAGATATACTCAGCAGAAAGCATTCGTAACATATTTATAATGCAAAATGGCATCTCACTATACGCAGACCTCCATTATATTTTTGTCTATCAAAATATATTTCTCCTTTCAATCAGCCATCTCAATGAAAATAAATCTTCAACTTTCAGACTTCCAAATTTTGTATGATTTCTATTCCTGAATGTTTAATATTCAATATGAATGCCCTCCAAAAGAAATATCGTCAATTAAAATTAAATGATTATTGCGCAACTAGAATTTTTCATCAGAGTTTTTCTAATTGAAAAAAAAAAAATTATGGTCTGTGCGTGTCTGCGTCAAAACAATAAAAAAAGATGACAGAATCAATGAAACCATATGAAAATATTATTCTGTTTATAATGAATGAAAAGGAAATAATAATATAATTCTTATAAGATTTTTATTCACCTTCAAAACATTTTTACAGAAAAAATGTTAAAATAGTCACACAACAGTTTTTTGTTTAGTTACAATAGTACGTCACAATATTGTAGAGAGTATTCTCAAACTAAAAAATATATAAGAATAAAGAAAAAAATTGTTAGTTGATCAAAAATTAGATATTTACATATATAAAACCAGTCACACTTATACATATGTGAACAGTTTTAACTTTAGAGGCACACAGATTGAAAATACAGAAACATTAATCACAAAATCTTTAGTTCACACCCTTAACAAGCAAAAAATAAGTATTAAGACCCATGAATGAAGAGAAAATTCATTTACATCATTTAGTGGATTCAGTAGCAATGATTTACATTTTTCTTTTACCTCAAACCATTAAGGAAGATACTTAAAAAGATGTTTATTTGCTTTTTCTCTAATATTGGTGATTAAGTTTTTGGCACAGTATTTTTTGATATACTGGCTATAACACAGCATTCTCTTATGTGAATTGCCTCATAACATTTGAGGGTGTTTTCAAACCACTTGAGTTTTGAATATTGTAATTTTTGTAAAAAGTCAATAACTCATCATCATCTGCCAAATCTTCCTCGCTTTGTAAGATAACTCTACATTCACGACATTTAAATCGGTCTGAACATTTTTTTACTAAGTAATCAGCAAGGTATACTACTGCGCAGGATTCCACTGTTGCAGAAAAATCATCTAGTGTATCTGCAGGTGCGTTTGATGTTTCTGATGCTTTACTTGAATTCGAAGACTCCTCCTCCTCGGTTGGTCTCTAGAGAATTGCCCTCTTCTGTATTAAAAATGTTTTCATCCTCATCCAGTGATCCTGGCAACCGTTTGTGTTGGAGAAATTGTGGGTCGAAAAGTCTGCTGCACAAAAATTTGTTACTTAGTGATTTTGGGCTCAGACCAGGCAATCTGATGTTGCCTGAAAAAGAAAAAATACTAATTGGTAACTCGATAAAACAACTTGTTAAAGTTTTTATTTTTGCAAGATTTTATTTAGTTTCAGCTATATCGGTATCTGTCTGTAATCAAATCTTGCAAGTTAAATTTGACACACTTTTAATCATCCGATTGATTTGAAATTTGGTAAGTGTTGATAATTCCGATTAAAATGCATTATGAAATTTGTGTCCAATTTTTGTCCAATTCTATTCAAATTTGGTATCTGGGGGGTTTTCAGGGTCGGAGACTTTTTATTTAGTTTTACCTGTTTCGGTGTCTGACTGTGACCACATACTCCACCTTGTGTGCCCTTCATAATAAATATCCATCATTTCGTGTTTTTTCTTTAATAAATTTTAGAGTAGTAAAAAGTGATTCTAATAATTCGGTATCTCGAAATCGGTTGAATTTAGGAAATGATGTGCTATATCAATTTTGTTCAGAATTTCAATCGGAATGAAAATATGGAATAATACTAAGGTGTTCTATTGAAGAAAAAGCAACTTTATTTCTTCAAGACTTTTTGACTTATCCTGTTAACTAATTTTTATTCAGTGTGGTAGATGTGGAAAAACCCTAAAACTTCTGTATTATAATATTTTTGGCTAACTATACTTTCAGAGATAATCGACCATTTCCATACATATCAGCGACCCTTTATAAAAAAAATAATGCAACAGTCATGGATAATCACCAAATGATAATTATTATTTTTCAATATTCAGCAAAGTGGTGGTAGTGGTGGTGACAGGCGTGGCAGAAGAACTTGAGCAAGGCAATCAAATTAGCCTAAAGCTTTGCGATTTAACCAAAACTGCCTTACATGAAATACTGATGAAAAAATTAGGGATTACAGGTATTTCGCTTGAGTAAATAAGAACCTATCTGACAAATTGCCAACAACTAGTTGCTAATGCTCATGGTACTCTGTCAAACTTCCAAACTGTCAAAAACAGCTTCCCAAAAGGTCCTGTTTTGGTGGTCCAATTAGATAAGGGTGACAAGAAGAATATCATTATTTGTTTACATGAAGATAGTTGTTGAATTTATTTGTAATATTGATATATGGGTAGGACTCTTGCAGAATAATAGATCCATTGGAAGTTACTTCACATCAACATATTTTCGAAATTGATATATTTTGAGAACTGTTGAGGTTTCTCATCTGAATGGATTAACCATTGTTTACATCTTGTGGGATCTTTGACTGAAAAACGGAAAAAACTCAAACTATGGTCATTTCTAGTTCAGAGTCCACATTTGTTGTAGGCACATTTACTGCCAGACATGTGAAAATGAAGATAAAATTGTAAAAGAAACGAAAGGTTAACAAATCAATTAGGTAAAGTTGTTGAAAAAAATAATCTCATTATTCATAAAATGTTCACCAGTTAGTGCACATTCATCACATATTTTGAAATATAAAAGTATTTTTTGCAAAATTACAACACCAACTTGAGAATTAGGTCACTTGTTGTACAAGGGTACTAGCCAAAGGCCAAAGACATTAAATGGCAAATTTTAATGTATAATTTTTCACATTAGGTATGTGGAGAGGATGCACCACAAGGTGAAATGTTATATGTCTCAAGATTACTTGGACAAACAATGGCCATTAAAATATATTTTGGTGACTGCATAATTTATGCAGGTCGTGAATAAATACCTATTCTCCAAAGTTGATATTTCTTGATCTATTCGCGGGCAGATGGCGCTGTACGTAACTATCAATTATTGCTTGAACTATTCGCGGGCCGACGCCGCTATGCGTAACCTCCTTGATAGGTTGTTCAAAAGAAAATCAAAATGAAAAACATATTTTAAGAATTACAAGTTTTAGCGAAATTTTGTACTACAGATGAAATATTTAAATATTTACAATTACCCTTGATTCAGTACAGAAAAAAGTTTCGAACGAAACGGAAGATGATACATTTTAAAATCTAATTCGAAAGAGTACCGTCAGCCTACTCTCTTTTTCTGGTTATCTCCCAGCTACCTACTTTACCCTTCCCTACCCTACTCCTCTCTATTTTAGAATACGTTAATCGGAGAAAATTATATACCTCAACATCTAACCAGACCTCCGAATTAAATAACGAACGTATGTTCGAATATTACATTTGGAAAAAATTATTAATACAGAAGTTTCAGAACTCTTGCAGCCTACTTACTTCGAAACATCTAGCGTTCGGAATCAAATACGAACTTAGTACCTATCAGCGTTGATGGTCAACAAATAACGACGCCCAAATCGCAAAATAATGTATTCAAATATTGGATGGCGGTAGAAACGACAGTTCTTGAGTTCCTTTATTGGCATCTTTATTATTTTTATTGATAAAGTATCATATTTCAATATTTATTATATTCCTGACGACGACAAATCCATTAACACAAAATTCATAAAAATGGGTCTAAGCCGTTCTTCTATGATTATTATTATTTTTATTAATGGAATATCATATTTTAATATTATTCCCGACGAAGAAAACTATCAAAATCATCACGGAGGCAGCTATAGCTACCCGTCTTCTTGTAAACACATAAAAACACAAGATCTATTAACTAAAATCACAAATTGGCCCCTGCTGGTGGCTCCTTGTATTTGTTTTTCTTTCTTTTGCTAATCAAGTGATTACTAAAACTGACAGTTTACGTTTTTTTCTTCTGGAAAAGTGTTTCCATAGACTCATTACTGATATTCATATCGTCCTTTTATTCTCTATCACTATTGTTATTTGTGATGAACTGTTTGGAACCTTTAGTGTAGTACTTAATATTGCTGGAGTTTAGTCCCAAGACCAAACCGTTTAATCTTTCTCTTGAAGATGATCACTTTGTGATTGAAACTCGTGTCGAGCTGTTAAAAATAACGGTTTGGTGTTGGGACTAAACTCCAGTAATGTTCACTATTGTTATTGCTAATTTGTTTTCCCTCCTGTAAACAATTTGTACGTACTTAGGAAATAATTGGTTAATTAATAAAAGATCACATGAATTTGAAAGTAAAATGAGTAAGAAATGGAATTTTTTTATGTTTCTTCATAGGTACTTTACATACCTACCTAATATTCATTTATAAATAATTTTATAACTCATAATTCATAAATATCATCAAGTATACATATAAAATATAACCAAAAAACAAACATAATTCAAAAAATGTTCAGCAATTCAAGTATTATCTTCATTACGATATTAACTGTAAATATCAATTCTCATAATGATAAAATATAACAAATTCCTTTTTAATTATTATATTTGGCATTTGGCTGATAGTAACGTAATTATTATTATTGGTTGTAAAAATTATATATTTTAATAATGATAACGCATATAGACATAGTTATTGCTATAGTTCGTTTGTGAAGTTTGCCACAAAATACATATGTTGTAATGAATAATTCAAATCAAACTATTTCAATTCAATTTTTACTGTTGTTGTTGAAACTTTAACTAAAAAAACTCAATATTCACCGAAATAAAATTTTTATTAATTGAATTATCTCAAGTTAATCCATAAAAAACAACCATATCATCTATGGTGAAGGTATTTCTAAACAGAAAATGTACAAATATAACGTTCATATACCTACACACTGTAAAAGATGATTTCATTTTGACAATGTTTGAAAATGCTCAACATTAAATAGCTAAAAAAAGGTATGTTTCAATATCTTTTCTGCTTTCCGTCCCTTCCCCCATGACTCCCGAAGTTTCCTTTGCGTTTTCTGTTGTTTCTGCTGCCCATTTTCTGTTTCTTTCTCAGTTCCAGGATTGCATCCGAGCTCTTCTGTAGATACTCTTCCTCCTCTTCTCCTTCAAGGACTCTTAGTTTCATCGTGAATTTATCCACTGTCAGCTGGTTATCAGTCATTTTTTTGAGGAACTCCACCGCACCATTTTCTTCTGGAAAACGTGCGTATCCCTCCAGATCTCCTTTTTTGAAATCCATAAAGGCGACTTCTAAATCGCCGACTTCCTTGATCCTATCTTTCAGTTCTTCCCTGGTGAGGCTATGGCCCTCTTCTAGGCCCGTAAAATGTAATATGGCTCCTTTTGGAAAATCTAATTTCTTTGGCGGTTCTTTAGAGTCTTCTTTTTCCTTTTTCTCTTTTTTGTTTTTTTTACGTTCTTCAATCTCTTTCTTCTTATCATCCCAATACACTTGTTGAAACTTTCTTATCAGTTCCACGTCATTGTATTTTATGCTTTCGGCTTCTACAAACTTCTTGCATGCTTCGATTTCTTTGAAGACAATAAAACATGAACCCTTGAATTTTTGATTGTTTATAGTTCTACGATGGCAAGACTCGATAGGGCCGTGAGGCTCCAGAAAACTAAGGATATCATCCAGAGATGCATCCAAAGGAAATCCTTTAGCATACGCTGAAAGATAAAATAAAATCAATATACTGACACTGAAATCAACTTCAAAAACTAAATGTTCCTCAAGAATTCATCAATGTCTTACCTGATCTTTCTGTGACTTGTTTAAGACTTTGCTCATCAGATTCCGGAAGAGGCTTCTCAGGATTTCGTCTTATCTTTTTTCGATCTTCGCTCAACTCTACCAGTTTGTTTTCAGACTTTTCTACTGCGGCAGCTATAACTTCTCCATCAGTGGATAAGCTAGAAAGTCTCTTGAACGTCAACAATACCTCCAAAGTAACCCAGCCTTCATCTTCTCCTATTTTTTCCTTCAAAAACTTGTCTCGTCTCAAATTAAAGTCTCCAAAGTAGTATTCAATTTGCTGAATAATTTTCTTTTCCAAATCACTGGCCATTTTAAAGTAATCAATAACCGGTTGAATACAAACACGTGCAGCCAATAAGCTTGTATATTTAGGGAATTAGGTTACTTCAAACACCACAACCACAGAATTGCCACAACCATAAAACCACAGAATTGCCACAACCACAAAACCACAGAATTCGCATTTGTATCAATAGCATTTTTCATTGGCAAAACCAGAGTGAAACGTGTTGCATGAAACACATGAGTTCTATCTATCATACATTTAACACTCGTCACTCAACAACAACACTATAACAGAAAAGATCAACATCTATCATATTGGCTACTGGAATACATTATTTAAAGTGACAGGTTGACAGGGATAATTGTGAATTTGATCTGCATAATTATTTTTATTTTTCTAAGGACAAAATACAAGCACTAAGAGCGCTGCCTGTGCGAAAGTGGTGATTCAAATTGGATTTGAATCGCTTGAGATGAGCAGCCACAGTCCGTCGCGTTTTACTGATATATACCGCCCTTATAACTACAACAATGGAAAATATTATAAATAATCTACCACACACTACCATTTTGACCTAAATTAATGTAAACTATTTTTTATTCGTCTAATATAATTACAATACATAAATGGTATGAAAACGCTTAGGAAGCTATTATGGTAAAATGTAATGCTGTTTTGTGAACTGTCCCGTGGCCACTTCATAATGAAGTGTTACTTGAGTAAAAATGCAAATATCCAGCCGACACTGAAGAGCTCGTGCTTAAAAAATTATACTGAGTGCAGTTCTCTTTGATTTGGTTTTGCAATGGATTATGTAAACTTACATAGGTTTTCCAATGGAGAATACTATAAGATAACAATTGAAGAGAAATGTATCCTTCTTCTACTTAAACTTCGAGGGCTCAATTTCCAAGCTCATACGGAAATCTGTCGTATTCGAACTTGTGTCGTATAAAATTTCCGAACATGTTTTTACCACGAGAGGGCGCTGAGGGGTGTGCGTTAAATTCTGGTAGTTCTTTCTTCATTTACAAAATGATAAAATGCATTCATTTTGATTATATGTTTCTAAAAATTGTGTTCAAAATATGTTTTCCCGTTAATCAGCTGTCGCACCCCTGCGAACGACAACCCTCATAAGTGGAAACTTGTGCGAACTAAGGACTAATGAGGTCTTACCTTTTAACGTGTGATTTCTAACACGGGTTAGACGATAGCAAGTGAAAATCGATCGTTTAGCCTGCGTCTTGAAATAATGACTCACACATCGGTTGATTGAGAGTAAGCACCCACGTCGAACCGACCGGATATCGACGAGGACTTGAGAATTTTTTCTGAAAAAGAGAAGGACAAGACCAGTGCGGAAGCTATTAAGGGGTAATATGAGAAGTATTCTAGTCTAGTCAGAGATAATTTCTTATATGTCCCAACAAAAATGGTGATGAATGATAAAGAAGTTATCATTTTTCAAATCTTTGAAAACTGAAAATGAAATATGTGTGAATGAGAGGTGGACAATAATAAAATTACCAGGACTAAAAATTATGATAAAATAATGAAGATATGGAGAACTATCTAAAAAATTAAGATGGATATTTCAAGTCAAATCATTTTATGAGGTTTCGATTGTTAGTATCCACAATCGTCTTTGGTTATGAGTGGTTTACTTTCATTTATATTGTTCATCTAAACTCACTATTCGATTCACACAATAATTTTTTTCTCTACACATTATTTTTTTATATTTCATTAAATTCTTTACTCATTCTGCATTTCTTTGGTGATTTTTCAAATATAATTTTTTTCAACATTTCAGTAATTGAATTTTTCATTGATGTATTCGAAATAAAATGCACTTGATCATCATTTGGAAAGTTGTGATCAGAGCTACACAAAGACGTCCTGAGGAGAAATCAATGGGCATATTATTAACATACTTTATATGCCAAAACTTCGATAAACGAAAATAAAATTCCTACAAGACAAAAATCAGACATCCATTTTCCAGGCAGTGAAATAGCTGTTCAAATGTTAAATGTCGTATTAAGCTCTCACCCTCCAGCGTCTTCTGACGGATTCGCCGATAATAGTACCCTCATTAGTCGTGCGTTCCACTAAGCGCTCACAACCACCGACAGATTAAGATTATGTCGATGTTCACAACCTTAGAGTAACAAAAGACAATAGAGAGGCCTTTTCCATCCTTACAATGAAGGCAGCATAACTTTGTTTGTTGTTTGTTTCATCATTTGTAATGATAAAAATAACACAAACACTTTATAAAAATTGAATCAAATTAGAGTATGTTCCGGTTTTTCGTCTCTTTGGTATTATATTCCGGAAATATTCGATGTTTCAAAGATATCCAAAAAAGGTGCTAATGAGAAGTCAAAGACAAGTATCTACGTCCGAAACTTCAAAGTACACCAGAGGTATGATAGTTTTCCATAAAAGTAAAATTTTTATATTTTTCATATATTGGTGTGTAGTTTCGATGTGAGTGCTATCTGTGAATCTAAATATAAATGTTCAGAGAACTAACTTGATGATAAAAAGTGATGGATGGATCTCGAGTGAAAACTATATAAAATGTATCAAGTTGACAAGAAATTATATTTGATTCATAAAATTCTGTTAATAACTCATTCGTAAATCTGAAAATATTTTCGAAGCACTTACAACTTGATTGATCGAATTCGGAATTCCTACGAACAGACTGCAGAACAAATCGTTTAATGAACGCACTATTGCCACTACACGTGTATATTATATTTGGCAACACCGAGTAAATTTCGATCTTTCTACGGTGCTCTCTAGGAGTGATTGGTTGTTCCTCCTTAGCTTAGAAAAAAAATCTGAATAATCTTCCAAAATGAGAATCTACAAAGATATTTTCACTGGTGAGTTTTTTCTATTAATTTTTACATTACTTTGTAGTGTACATATTTTTCTATTTCGTTTTGTAGTTTTGCTGAATAATTAGATCTAAGATTCCATCTGTCAACTGTAATAATAACAAGTAGCAGATTAATATATTTATAATTTTTTTGTAGGAGATGAAATGTTCTCAGATACATATAAAATAAAGTTGGTGGACGAAGTTCTTTATGAAGTTTATGGAAAATTAATCCAACGCAAGGAAGGAGACATTCACATTGATGGGGCAAACCCTTCAGCAGAAGAAGCTGACGAGGGCACCGACGAGACTGTCTCATCCGGAGTTGATATCGTTTTGAACCATAGATTGTGTGAATCGTTCGCTTTTGGAGATAAGAAATCTTATACTTCATATCTTAAAGACTACATGAAAAAGTAAGTACATTCTAAACAACGTACATCACAAATGTACGACTGCTATTTGGTAATGATAATAAATATACTACAGTTGGCACAGTGTGACCAATAAGGTGTAAATTTGAAAATGGAAATCAATATGAATTCAAAGATTTGATAATTCATCTTTTCAACAAACTTCTTTCGAAATCAAACTATTAGGTCATTCAAGATACTGAAATGCACTTTTGCATATCCCTAATCACTTAAAAGTGTACCCAAATTTAGTAAGGTCATGGTTGTCAAGTGATTGCTTAAATGAACTGATTACAAGTACGAATATTAAATGTAAATATTGATGTATTCTGGTGATAAGACAAAAATTTTGATGGTTATATTTCCATTCGAGCATATACTAATACTGGATATATCTAATAAATAGGATATTCAGAGCAATATATGCAATATAAATAAAATTCCAATTTCATTTCATTATAGAATATAATCTATGATGGAGAATGAAATTTTGACAAGGTTTATGTTAGTTGGGTCGTTTTTTTTTTACCAATTTTGCAATATAACACGTTTTCATTAAATACTTGTATAGAGCTTCTGTGCAAGCTTAAATGCAAAGAAACCTCTAGCACATGCAAGTTTTCAGGAAGTTTCTTGCAAAAAGCTTGGATTTTGGATGATACTTAGCTTCTATTTCATGCCTCAATGAACTGGTTCATATTTTCATTGACTGATGTTGAAATGTGTACTGGTGTGCTGATGTACTGAGCTAATTATTTTTCAAGGTATGGCAATTCGCAGGCTGAAACAGTTGTACTTTTTACAATTCCAGACCAAGAACCAATGTCTTTGAAATCACAAATCAGCACAATGTATAATATTTTAACAAAATTGTAACTCTTGTGGTTTATTCTGGGATAGTTCAAAGCAAATTTACCGTGTAATGCGAAATCTGTGATGTTTCACTTGTTTTTCTTCCACTGTATCTACCTTTAGTTTGTTTTCAACTTTTGTGGTAGCAATTTTTTCTTTAACGTTTGTTATTCTAATATGAATTGAAGGGGTTATATTTTTTAGGAGTGATTAATTTTTGGGAAAGAAAGTTTTTGGCTTTCTACTACTACTACTACAAAAACTTTCTTT
>WOGN01006572.1:0-12362 GCA_015342105.1 Leptinotarsa texana | reverse complement strand
TGTCTAATAGCTGAGGTGCGTGAACTCGTACCCAAACTCAAGTGTCGGTCGGGGTGGGTCCACGAGATTAATTTTATTAGATTTTCCTGAGTTGATTTAAATGGACGCCACTAGTTATCAATGAGCCAGTCTCAACTAGTAGACTGCCCAGAATGACTGGGTATGAACAGACAAATCGGAAGGATTCAAAGATGATTAACAAATATGTTACAAAAATAAACAGGTTAGGCGTATCGGTACAAATTACAAAATTATCAATTCACACAAAAGAAAGGAGTGCCCCTTAACATCTAATATATATCTCCTCACAACAACAAAAAAATGCAAAACAAACTCAGTTAACGCTCCGCAGTGACGTCACGTTGTCGCTTATATGTTACCTTAGGAACAAAACACATAATACATTTTTTTTAAAGAAGAAAGTCCTTGAAATTCTCCCCAAAATACCTATTTCATTTGTATGGTCCTTGCTAAAATTAATGGATAAGAGGGCTTAAATAAAATGGTATTGACTAATAATTCAATAGACCTGAAAGACCATTTCAAAACTTGCAATTTGAATGAGTCAGTACTTCCAACACCTACAAGTTCTACAGTTTTCTCCGGGGAATTGAAACGGGAAATTGAGTTGAGAGCTACCGATTTCACTTGCCCAAGACAGCAATATTGCATTTTGGAGCAAATGGCTACTTCATTAACTTCCAATTCAAGTTTAATCAGGAATAGTAGCCCCCTCACAAGGAACGAATTCTCCACTTTGACGAGCTGTGAGCGAACGGCGATCGGCTTATCGGACCAATTTAGTTTTTGAAGTTACGGGGTGGACCATCCAAACCGTAACATCCCATCTTATTGGTTCTGAAAAACTGGGACGAAAATTGTATTTGTGAATAGTGGGACCATAACCTACGATATATTATATATTATGCAAAGAAAAGTATGTTTTGTTTATCATTTACATTTTTAATCAAAATAATTTTCGTTATTGAAGCCTTTTGTGTTATGTTCATTTAAATACATATTTCTTCACTATAACAACATTTTTAATTTAATTGTATTCCAACTCTTCTTAAAACATGAAGGTAAGAAGGTAAGATTCACCAAAACGTGAAGGCAAGAGTACACAGTTGCCGGGAAATGTACATATAAATTATATTCAGTTCACAATTACCTAATTTTTTGGGAAATGTACACATTTCACGGTAAAAGCGTACATTTCCCAAGAGTATACACTTACCGTAACAGATACATTTGATGGAAAGCGAGATAAAAGTATTTCTAACTCGAGTAAAAAATGTATGTATCTGTAATGTATTGATGAAAGGTAATATTTCAAAACCTGTCTGTTGTGAAAAATCTGCATCTCTGTGAAACATCTTGCATAAATATTTGTCGAATATAAGTCAATGTGCATCGTGGTATTAGCAGGGAAAGTGGTTGTTTTTCGATAGGAATTTAGCAGAACTTACTATATTCGTACGTTGGAAGCACTAGTTACTACTCGTATGATTTTTTATTTCTTGTATTTTGAAATTCAACAATGACAAAGTTACCAATATTGAGTATTCAATATGAATCGACTAATGTGATGTTGAGAATGTACATACATACCCATGAATCAGTATAAGGAACTACCGTATCAATACAGTATGGTTAGTCATTGTATTCGTTATAATAAACTGCATGGAATGTGTCTCTTGAATTTTATCAAACCAGATTATGAAGTTTCATTCATTTTCCTAGCATTTATTCAAGATGGGATTGATTATGTGACATATATCAATATTACTTCTTTCGTTTACGGAACTTTCACAATGAGTATCTCTAGAGATTAGTTTTTCATCTTCTTTCAAGTAATGCAAAAAACAGAGAATTAAACTCATTACAATATCTAACCTCCCACGTTCTGCTTGAGGATACAAAAAACTTCTATCGTGTTCTGAAGCTTTTCATCTCCGCACCAAGCTATCAGTTGAAAATCTTATCATTTATTTATAGAGTCTCGTTGAATTCAAACTCATAAAGATATTTCCGCTTTTAAATTCCCCCGTTTTGCGTCTACCCAGCTTGTAGTTATGTTCTTTGATGTCTGCTGCTTTCTCAGAAAATGAGAACATTAATGCAGTTGTAGCGTTATTAATTTATGATTGCTTATTTTGCATACGAATAAAGAGTTCAGTTGATGTTCAGCTGAGAAATTAAATTATATATTTTGAAAACTTGCAGAAAACTAATGTAATAATGAGTTCGAGTATATGTCTGATTTCTCTAATATCGCATATTAGATAACAGAAATAGAAATTTAATGAAAAATCATTGATTGTTGGGAGGTTTGGTTGTGAAAAAAAATTTCAGATAATAACAAAAATAATTCTTTGAAAGACTTTTCTTTAGAAACAATTTTCAATGGTTCAAGTTTGAAAATTTCAATTTTAGACAATAGTTTCAATTTCACACGATGGAATAGAACTCGCGAGTCCGTTGTAGTATACACCTATTGCCGTTGAAGACAGTACTACACTGAAAATGTTTTGTGGTATAATTGTGAATTGTGATCTGCACACTTTGAACAATATAGTCTAGTTAAAGAAAATCATATTGAGTATTCAAAACTTGAACCATTGAAAATTGTTTTCATTTTTTCCGTACATAAAAGAAGATGAATATTACTAGAGTTTTTTACAGCATCCCAGGATATGGCCAAGGTATGTGAAAGATGTTTTCGCAATATTCGATAACAACAAATCGAATATTGAGGACTTTGTTTTTTTTTTAAATAATACATTTTAATCAAACTTCCATTTCTTGACGTTTTGGTAATGAGGAGCCAATATGGAGGGTTAGAATATGATGTATTTAGAAAAGAAACAAGCACTTACAGATATATTCCTGACTGCTCACATCACTTTGGACAACATAAACGTGCTGAACTGAATTTTCTAGTGCATCGTCTTTTTACTTTTCCTTTCACACATGAGAGGTTCACGAAATACTGGAAATAGCAGCCACGAACGGAAGCTGTCCTTTATTTTCTAACTCACACTTGAATTTCATTGATGAAAATCTATTATTTTAAAAGGAAACAAAGACCTCATTATTCAGTTTTTTGTCATCGAATATCGCGAAAAAGTCACCCTAGGATATGATTGAGATGTATGGATGATTGTTTTCGCGATATTCGATAACTTTGTTTCCTTTTTAAATAATAGATTTCATTTTATAAAACTCACGTATGAGTTAGAAAATGAAGGAGAACTTCCATTACTTGACGTATTGGTGATGAGAAACCTATATAAACTAGATGTATTTATAAAAGATATAAGCACATATAAGTATGTTCCTGACAGTTCACATCTCTGTGGATAGCACAAACGTGCTGGGCTGAATTTTCTAGTCTGAAATTTACGAAATTTAATGTAAGGACTGCGATGCAAAATATTATGGATAGACAAAAAGATTTATTAAAATAAGACATAAGGAACATTTAGCACACTTTAAATATGAAAGACCTGAAAAATCAGCAGTCGCCCATCTTATTTCGCAACAGAACCATTACATAAACTTCAGTTCATTAGGATGAGTCAGACAAGTTGACAATAATAAGCATTAGTCCAAGAGCTGATGAAGAAATTTTGGGAAGGTTTTTTAAGCAAGCTGAAATTGCGAAAAATTATAATTTTGTCAATTGGTGAATCCGGTCCTGAAAGTCGTTCAGCGAATTAGCGGTTATTTCGCTACTGCGCAGCATGTAACATTTGCAAAAAAAAATAAAAAAAATATATTTTTGGCAACTTGAATTTTTTTTATCTTTTAATTTATAATTTTTAGGACTCAAAAAAAAATCCCTGAAGTTTTTGTCGATTATTAAGTATTAACTGACGTTTCCAAAATTAATTTTTTTAAATTACCAAAAAATATTCTTTAGGTAATCAGAAATTTAAATCACGTATTCATTAAGTAACTTCAGTAACACCCGCAAATTGCCTAACGATTTTGCGGGTCTATAAGATTTTTATTTGAACAACGATGAAAATAAAATGAAAACAACAATAAAAATTAATTGGCGCTCCGGGGCGACTTCACTGATTCAAGTGGAGCATTTGCTTTTTCAGCTGCAGGAAAACCCGGAAAAACCTGCAGCATCGAAATTAAAAACTGTGCATGACCCCTTTTCCCCGATCGACACACCGTGATATACGGGGGGCAGAAAACTAACTATATTACAAAAACATAAAGCGCTATCCAACATCAATCTCTTATAAAAGGTAACACACGGAACCCATAATTTCGTTATGCTGTCGAGTCAATACATTTTGCATTCACGATTAACATCCCCATGCAATTTCTATATGACTCAGATTGCCTGCATTTTTGCATATACAAACAATGCAGTTTTGTTTTCATTTTTGTTATTCATATTTCATTGATGTTATTCATCATGTTATTCATATTTTGAACTGAAAAGTCGATAAGGCAACTGTCTTACGGCGAAACATCGGATATCTACCAGTATGGATGTCAGTGTTCCATATTAGTGAAATTTTACCTCTTTCATGTACTATATTGTGTAGTAATCCTATGGATTGATTGAGTATAGAATAGAGAAATGTTTTTTTGTATAATTCGGTGTTCATATGGAAGTAATTGCTTCGAAAGTATCTTTCTTTCGTGTGATTCAATGTTTATGAAAGGGCTTCTTCTTCCAGTTCGTGTCTAAAAGTTACTTCTTTGCATGATCTTCACATGTAAAGTTTTTGATATATTGTAATAAAAAAGTTCTGCAAATATTTTCCTAGTTGTAACTATTTATTTCACATCGAGTACATATTCATTGTAAATTTCGACACAAGTGTTCCTTATTTTAAGGCTTCCAAGTTATTTTCGAGAAAATATAGATACACTGAGGTCTCAATAGTCCTACTTCTTAGGTAGTGACACGCCAGTGACTTGACGCTAGGGTCTCAATTTGCCTACCCCTAAGGTCTCGTCAATCTGCCTACTCCCAAGCGACGAACGTCCCTAATTTCCCTACAAAATATTGAAATATACCAGATATGAGGTGATTATAGATATTTACCAAATACCATTTATGGTAGTTAATAACGCATCTAAAAATATCAAGAGACACTAGTGTACCTTCTCAAATGAAGCTCAGTCAATGCAATGCTTTTACCCAAAAAAAGTCAATGGAATTTAAAAATTTTTTTGGTATTTTATAAACAACTGTCTTTTCTTCAAAATAACCAAAATACTATTAATGATTTACAACCAACATTAAGAAGTGACCAGCGATAACCACCTATCGTCACCATGTCCCCATTATGAACAGCAAACCCCAGCAGTCAAGATATGAGACAGCTCAATCATATAGAGATAATACGACCTACAGATAGATAAGATAAACTTTTCTATTTGTATGCGACATCATAAAACTTAAAGATCATTGCCCAAGTGATGAGTCATATGGGCAAAATAATTTCATAATTCATTTGAATTGGATAGAAAGAACTAATTAATTTTCACAAATTCATTATTAAAATAGGTTTATTGAGACATTTAGAGAGATTTCATCACAAATTCCAAAAGTCAACGATGTGCCGAATAGCAAAATTGATACTTTGTTTTTATCGCATTTTGCCGAAAACCAGATTTTGATGCTTATCAATAATAAATTAAGAAACTATTAGGTTTTGATGATATTCCACCTTCTATTATAAATATTCAGGCTCTATTTTACAACCTGTAACCCATCTAGTACATTTACTATTTTTGCCAGACTACTTTCTACTACATCGTGGAAAGGTAGTGCCGTAATATGAAAAAGATGTACGAAAAAGAACACTTATGAAAAACTATAACCAGTCACCATTTCCGCTGGTACGGATAACATTTTTGAACATTGTTTTCTGAGTCGTCTCCATTCATTTCTTCGAAAGCATATGATAATTTCTCCTAATCAGTATGGATTCCAAAGTGGTATTTTGACGGTTACGGATTTGAAGGCCTTTTATGCATCTATGTTGATGCGGGAGAATGTGATTTCAGCAGGGAATCTGACTGCGTCAACCACGATATATTTCCGACTCATCCAAAACAGTTCGTCAGTGTGAATTTTTGTGAGGGGGGGAAGAATGAGAACGGTTGAATAACATCAACTTTCAGTCGAGTTCCACAGTGTTTTATTCTGGGTCCTAACTGTGAATGAATGTGAATGTGACATTTCACGCTCTTATTACGCATAATATATCTGCGATTAGCTTAGATACAGTAGAAATCGATTCGAAAAACAACTGTAATAGGGTAATTTCTCCAGTGAATAAGTGGTTTTCTCAAAACATACTACTTCTTAATCCGAAAAAATGCATTATTATATGTTTCCATAACAATCAAAAAGCAGAAAATGTAATCAACGTTTATTCTAAAAATGCTCAGATAGAACAAAAAAATTGTTAAATTTTTAGGTATTGAGATTGATTGCTCTGGAATTATCTCTGAGTTGAAGTCTATAATATATTTGATTTATAATCTGAAATTGATTTGGAATGTAGGTGGAGAAAGAAATTTATACTTCGCTCAGGTTGACTCAAAACTGAGGTATGGTATCTGTGTGTGGGCAAATAAGAGTACCGAGATATATTATTTGTCTCCCAAGAAGACATTTCATCAGCAATATTTAAAAAAATATGAAATTCAAATTGTTCTGTGTCTTAATATGCTTTTGAAATGTGCCTGTATGTTTTTAAAAACAGACATGAATTCATTAATGTTGGTGAATATCATTTTTTTAACGCAAGACAAACTAAATACCATTTGCAAATACAAAATTAACCTCTTGTGCGTCAATATGTTCAGGTCTGAGATTATTTAATGCTCTTCCAATACATATTAGTGACTGTGAATATACAAATATTTAAAAAAAATTGAAGGGTTTCCTGTTACAAAAATGTCTGTATTCACTTAGTGAATACTTTAATATTTACATTTTTCTATTATAACAAAGGACGACTGCTATTCTGGTTATTGTCAGTCTCTAAGGCAAAGTAATGTTTATTTTTTTTAATTTATTTTATAAGTAGAAAATATTTGTCAAAATACAAACACAAGTTGAATCTATGAATACATATGCATCTCATTCAAAAATGTATTTAAATCTTTTGAGTAAATGATGTTTACAGTTTCTTACTAGATTCTGAGTATGGAATACGTCATTTTCAATTCAATACGGAGGTTTTTTAATATTTCTTCCTTGTTAGCGAAACAAAAAACAGTGAAATTTTTGCAATGTAAAAAAAGTGAAAACTTTTGAAAATCTCTCTATTATTGTTATATATGTATGCTGTCTATGGTCTGTGGAACCATATGATTTTCAAATATCAGCAAGGTGTTCATTTCACCACCCCGATTTACGCACACTTCCAAATACAAGGCCAAATACACGGCTGATCTGGAAATATTGTTTGATTATGCAAGTGCTCATTGGGAATACTTGACCAAAAAAAGATACGACCTAAAATATTTTTTGCGTATCTCATGTAATTAACGTCTGTTTTTGTTCTGCAATTAAAGAGAGAGTTTGTAGAAGCACGATTCTGAAATGTAAAAAACTCCCATGTTTTTCGTACAGTTAAAGCAACTGAAATTAACAAATTAATGTAATTAGTTGATTAATCAAAAGATTGAACGAATGAATGCCCTAACTCTGGTAATTGATAAACAACTGAGATTTACTACCAGTATATCCAAGTTCTGATTATTAGAAACAACTCAATTTGTTTGAAATATAGAAAGAATATCTTAAGATAAAAGGTCATGATTCAAAACATATAGTGTGGACAAAGTTTGCATGTGATTTTTGTTGAGAAAGACAATGATATAGCCGCTAATAGCCAAGATGGTGCCGATGGTAAATAAAATTTGGAATCTCTACTCATCTCTTGATGATGTTAACATGATTACCGAAACGCGTGTCGAGAGAGCATTTTTGTTGTGATGAGAGAACAGTATTCTCAATGGATTCACTACCGGTGGGTTTGTTGGATAGATGTGTTTGATTGTTTGCAGTGTGCTATGAGCATCTGTCAGGATCCAGAAACGTGATGCGCTTGCGAAGTTGGTAAAAAGTGTGAGGCATTTACCTAACTCCTCTGTGATTACGGTGGAGAAAGCAGGTAATTTGAACTTGAGTAAGATACTGTGACCAGGCACTGCGACTCTGTTTCTTGAACTGTTATTGAGGTATCGGTGTATGGTTGCCAGAAGTTTTTGTGCAACCCCAACAGTTCCTAGAACTTATTTTCATTAGTGTGGGATATGGTGTGTGTTTGGGATGGTTTCTGGGGTATGTGACACACTAAGGATTCGGCAATATCTATGGCGGACGAGAGTGAAATTGAATACGATAACATTGTGGCAGTTTCAAACGAAATCTATCCAAGCCGGATCTGATTATCTCGTGGAATAGTTTTGTAGGTCTGGGAGTCTGTTTTCGTATAGATGGTTGAGTCTGATGGTTGCGATGATTGTATGTAAAAAATGTACGAAAGAAAACAGAAAAACATTTTGATTCGACTGAAAAAGACACTTCAATATCTGAATGCTTATCAGCTCTGGGAAAAGAACATCAATAATCAAACATTTATCTATAATTAATAACTTAGTTGAATGCACGAAAGTGATAGAACAGGAAAATGAATTGAAACCCAAAAATGAATCTTCTAAAAGATACATTGATGCAAAAAGTAGGATCACATCAACAAAAAACAAACGCGTTCAGATGCACCTAAAGATGTATTTTATACATATCAGTTCAACCTATGAGTGACCACCAATATTGTTGATTATTACCATTTTGATATGTATGTTTTTTGTTTGGCGATAAACTCTTATTTTCATAAAGTCGCTTTTATTAGCGTAGTTCCTGAGTTACACTTTGAATCTCCCGCGAAATACGAACTGGTAACATTTGGCAAAGTTGGTACGGACTGGGCGGTTTAGCCTATCGTTGAAAAGTCTATAGATCACATGAAGTTTTTAAAAGGATGTGTGCCACTCGATACATAATCCCAAAAAACGCTTTCGAATTCAGCTGAATTTACAGAGGATAAAAATAATTGGCTTATAGACTAGAACTGAAAAACATGAGACAATTCATTTTATACATTCAATATGGAATGCATACTGCCACTCCAACCCAGTTAAACCTCAAACTTTCTGAGCCAATAAACCCCTCAAGAAATAAGTTTCGTCAAAATGAATAGGTAGTTACTAAGAAAATAACGCAATATATCCTGCTTTTCATTTCGAGATTGTATAGTTCCGCCAGCTCTGTTTATGTGGTAATTCGGATTGAAAGTAGAAATTGATGTTGATTCAGCCATCAATTTTATAACCATATTTGAATTTCGATCATTCTCGGCAGTGAAATGGAAGCTGGAGAATCGAGATAAAACATTTCATCAATTGCGAGATCTGACAACACCACACTCTTGATTAATGGAAAATAAGTGCCGAGTTTCAATCAAAATTTATGCGAATATTTGAAGCTTGTTGAGGCATGAGACACGATTACTATGGCACCAACTTTAAAGTGGTTTTTGAAGGATGTAATAATGATAAAACTGAAGCGTTTGAGAGAATACATGATTATCTGTTTTTTTATTAACTAGCTGTCGCCTTTCTACGAACGACAATCCTCCAAAGTAGAAACTCTTTCGAACTGAGAATTTACGAGGTCTTACCTTTTATCGTGCGATTCATAGCACGAGTTGAACGTTAGGCAATGAAAATCGGCCTATCGACTCGAACCACCGTTTCACCTGACGGTCGACTGAATGACCGAAGCAAACCACTCACGTCAAACCGACCGACTACCGCCCGACTACTTCAATCGATTATTTATTCGGAAATTATTTTCAAAGCAGCTGAAGGTTGCTCCATTTTGACTGATTTTAAATAGTTATCTTCTTGCCCACCCCATTCTTCTGGAGATATTTCTTTGCTGTTGAAGCTACAAAATATTATTTCACTGCTTCCTCTTTCGGAAGTAGCGAAGAAAGCACAGGGTTTTGACACTGCAAAAAATCAACGTTGACTTACAGAAGTATAACATTGCTGAATAAGGGAACTATAATAGTAGTATTTGAATGGATATTTATCAATTATTGATATATTTACGGATTATGTACCATTTTATTTTGAACCTGCATTTATGTTACAGGGTATTTGGCAATAATATACAGGATGTAACAAAAAGGTAGGTCATAAATTCAACCACATATTCTGGGGTCGAGGATAACTCGATTGGATGTATCTTGCCTTGTGCTAATATGAACACAAAAATAACTACAGCCTTTAGAAAGCACAAAATAAATATCGACTTTTTTCATTATTTCATGAACTGTTTCATATTTTGTATTGAGAATGAATCTATGGATATTTTATCGTAAGAGCATCATTTCCATATACAACCACGAAATCTGTTCTGCCCATACAAATTTTAGGGGGTATTAAACCCCTGAAACCCCCAAAACTTATCTAGAATTGAATTGAAATTATGACAATATAATACACCATTTATGATTGTCTCCACTTTGTAGCACTTTTCAAAAAGCCAGTTTTCATCGAGATGCAGACTCTTTTTTATTATCCTTCAAAAATTAATTAATTGGCTGTTCAACAATTGTAGTTCTTATGGATGAATAACAGACACTTGCATCAACAACTAATTACATATTGTCAACCTTTTGCTTATTGCGCATTCTTGAAGTGTTGAAAAACATCATTTTGATTTTACAATGGTTTATAACTTTGCAGAAAGGGCAGATATGCAATTAATTCTGGTTTGGTCATGCTAATACAAAGTTTCAAATAATTATCTTCAATTCTAACGATGAGGAGATTTTAGGATTTGTCGAATAAAACACTGAAAGCAGTAAAAGATCAATAGCTGCTCAATTAGATATTGTTTACATGATAGTTTGGAGAAGAATGAAGGAACAGCACCTTTATCCATATCACTAAGCGTTTAAGAATTGCTAGATTAAGATCATTTTGAAACAATATGACTTTGCAACGTTCTTGAATCAACTGTTGAACATTTATCCATAGAAACTACAATTACAGGAATTGTATAGCAAATATAGAAGCAAGTGTTGAATAGCCAACTGATGAATTTAAGCGCCTGCAACTAGCGTTTCGAAAAAGTGCTATGAGGTAAAAAACTTCGAAAATAATGTATTGAACAAAACCATCGAAAAAAACGAATCATCACCGAGAGACGATGGTTGAGTAGGCGTTGTGAATAATTTAATAGGATCAGTATTTCTTCCAAGACATTAAAATGGTGCAAATTACTTACTGTTCTTACAAAATGATTTACCAGAATATTTGGGATGTGGTAAATTACGGAACAAAACAAAATATGTGGAAATTACAAAATGAAGCTCCAGCGCAATTCGAAGTTAGGGAATATCATTTCGGTCTGTCTGTTCGCTGGACGTTGGTCGGAAAGGTCAGAGCTTAACCCCATTGACTTTTTTGAGTTCATAGATAGATAGATAGATTGATAGTTCTTTATTTCCATCAGGTATAAGTACACCCAATAACAGAAAATGTATGTTATGTGTTTTTTTTTTATCATAACAAATATAAACTAGATAAATGTAAATATTGAAAAAAAGTTTTAAATGTGATAGAAATTTACATTCACAAGTGTGTGTTAGCAGGATTAGAAACTACAAAAGAGAAAAAAAATGTTACATACTGTAGGTAAATGTCATAATACAATTTACTATAGTAGATAATGGAGATATATTAATATCACATGAACCACATATCAGATTGAAAGGCGATTTCTTCAATATGTTTGTTCTATCACGATCACAGTAAAATACCTTTGCATGTCTACTATTTAGTCGAGGTACAGTAAACGGAATTTTTGGTAGCAGGAATTCACAGCTTATGTTATTATGTAGTAAATTATAAAGGAACGTTATTGTTAGAATAACACGTCTAGTATTCAGTGAGATGAAATTGCTTTCATTGAGAAGTATAGAGTAATCAATGTTACGGTCTGGGTAAATACAAAATTTTTCCAAACATAAATATTTTTAAAATTTCCTTTGAACACGTTGTATGGGTTGCATGATGGGGATACCATATTAATACCCCGTATTCTAATTTGCTGCGCACATAATAGTTGAATAGTACTGGCAGAGTTGCTGGATCTGCAAATTCCCTACCATTGCTTAAAATGAAGCTTAACATTTTATTAGTTGAAGACATGGTACTACGATTATGGGAATTGAATGACATCTTTTGGTCAAATAATATGCCTAGGTTGCGCATTTGAGTCAAACGATTCA